>OZ024833.1:2098915-2108790 GCA_964016985.1 Anodontia alba
AACATCAAAGAATATATATATATAATATATATATATATATATATATATATAATATATATATATATATATTATATATATATATATATATATATATATATATGAATCACAGTAAAAAGCTTTTCGAATTTCTGTAGATTTAGAAGATATTTAAAAGATTACTTTGCATTCATTTTCATTTGGTAATAAAGATATTTTAAAGTGGTTTAGAGAAAAAAAAAGTTTTTGATTATTTAAGCGTGTAAGAAAAAGATGGAGAATTACTCTAAACACTCAATTAACTTAAATTAAAGTCACATATATATAGATATATGCACTCAGTAAGAAAATACATAGATAGATAGATTCTTAATTTCCTCCAATAAGGAGTGGTTGTGAAGCTAAGTGCAACAGAGAGAGAGAGAGAGAGAGAGAGAGAGAGAGAGAGAGAGAGAGAGAGAGAGAGAGAGAGAAGAAAACAAGGAGAGCAACACATACAAACTCATATAACAAATATAACTATACGTACACGTTATTTTCTGCATTCATTTATGACAATAATCTCTCTCTCTCTCTCTCTCTCTCTCTCTCTCTCTCTCTCTTCTCTCTCTCTCTCTCTCTCTCTCTCTCTGTCGGACACATTAACTCCTTACTATACCCATTCTAATAATCGAAACCAAGTCCATTTTACTATTAGTTTATTAGTCGTGTCTAAAAAATTGCTCTCTCTCTCTCTCTCTCTCTCTCTCTCTCTCACTCTCTCTCTCTCTCTCTCTGTCGGACACATTAACTCCCTTACTATAGCCATTCTAATAATCGAACAAGTCCATTTTACTATTAGTTTATTAGTCGTGTCTAAAAATTGCTCTCTCTCTCTCTCTCTCTGTCGGACACATTAACTCCTTACCATAGCCCATTCTAATAATCGAACAAGTCCATTTTACTATTAGTTTATTAGTCGTGCCTAAAAATTGTCTCTCTCTCTCTCTCTCTCTCTCTCTCTCTCTCTCTCTCTCTCTCTCTCTCTCTCTCTCTCTGTCGGACACATTAACTCCTTACCATAGCCATTCTAATAATCGAACAAGTCCATTTTACTATTAGTTTATTAGTCGTGTCTAAAAATTGCTCTCTCTCTCTCTCTCTCTCTCTCTCTCTCTCTCTCTCTCTCTCTCTCTCTCTCTCTCTCTCTCTCTCTCTCCTCTCTCTCTCCCTCTCTCTCTCTCTGTCGGACACATTAACTCCTTACCATAGCCATTCTAATAATCGAAAAAGTCCATTTTACTATTAGTTTATTAGTCGTGTCTAAAAATTGCTGGATGAGTGACAAATAGTGTTCTGGGTAGGACACTATTTGTTCAGATCTGTCTGAAAACAGTCCAGTCGTTTAAATAGGCTCACTGAGACCTAGATGGAGACAGAAAGCTGAGAGATTTCAATCGAGATCCCAGAAATGTTTTCTTGGAAAAACAGAACTGCAAATATACCATCTTCAAATAACTAAACGCTTAGTATGCTGGGTAATAATTTCAGCAGACGACATTTTGAAATCTTTGCCTTATTTGCCTAGGAAATAGGCTTTGACATTTCATGCAAATTGTCTATTGTCTCTTAAGAGACAATTTGCATGAAATGGCAGAGCCTATATTCTGGGAAAGATAAAAAATATACCATCAATGTGTCGTCTGCTGAATTTGACAGATTAAACCGTTATTCAGAGTTCTGTACCTTCAAGTTCTTCTGTTTCTTATCTTCTAATGAACATTTTAATGCCTTTTAATAAACTAGTTAACTTTTAAATTAACCCCAGTTATTCAAAGCCTTAAATTTAGCAAGCACTGAAGATTTTATACGGAAATACCACATGGTTTCAGTGTTTTATTAGCCAATTATACCACCCCCTACGTTCTGGTTACACCAGGGCCTGCGGCCGCGTAACCAGAAGGAAGTCCCATCTTCCTATTTGTTTTTTTCTTAGTTGACGTTTTACGGCCCAGTTAAAACATTATGGCCATACCGAGCCGGTCAGTTTAACTAAATTATACTTTTCTTGGGCAGGCTTAGTCCTCTAAGCGGTTAACCAGTACTTGTGCACATGTTTTGCCAGACACTGTCAACTGTCCTTCTTGAATCAACGGATGGGAGAGAATGACCGTAGAAGATATATCATGATCAATCTCCACGAAAGAATGTTGCCGAACCCCAAACTCATCTTCCATACATAACTTTATAGTCATGATATTATTTGGGTTTTATTTTAGTGGATTATCAAACAGGATCATAAGAATAAATATTTAGTCACTGGAGACTGGAGCCAGTCTAATGTCAACCTGCTACTTTATTTATATATTTACACTAATTATTTTGAAAGCAATGTCACCAACTGTACTTCTGTTTAAAGGTATGTAAAATATAAATGAAGATACCCAGGAAATGACACAATCACGAAGCACAGCCTTCCCGAGGTATCAGAAGAGGAAACGCCGAGGAACAAACAACGATAAACGCCACGTGCATATGAAACCACCACGCACGAACAAAGAATAACTGTAAGCCTGACATATATGAATGGCGAAAAATGAAGGAACACTCTCAAACAGAATTTACGGATGATCAAACTGATCTTGGTCTTCGCTGTTTAAATATGGGATATAAGCTCATATTTACTTAAATCTTTGATAGGGTCACACTGTAAAATTTTACGCATGTTCTTAAACAACAGAACGATGATGGTCATTAATTTGCATGTCATATTGCATAGATTAATCTTCTAAAGTGCCTACCTAACAATCTTGTATTGTTTATGTCTCGACTAATTTATGGCATATTTACATAATTACCTTACAAGTAGTCAGATTACTAGAATATATCTAGGAAGGTTAAAGTGAAAATACAAAACTAAAATTTAAGGCGAAATACTACTACTACTACTACCACTACTTCTACCACTACAAATACTACTACTACTATTACTACTACACCTCTTATTCTACATTATTACTGCTAGTATTAATACCACTACAACAACAACAACAACTACTACTACTTCTACCACTACAAATACTACTTCTACTATTACTACTACACCTCTTATTCTACATTATTACTGCTAGTATTACTACTACAACTATTGCTACTACTACTACTACTACTACTACTACTACTACTACTACTACTACAACTACCACTATAACTACACTGTTTGCCAGTAGTTTCTGGCGAAAGAATGTGCACAGTACTGTTAACCGCTTAGAGGACTAAACCTGCCCAGTAAACGTGTGGTTAGGAAAACTGACCGCGCTCGACATGACCCCATTGGGTTGACTGGGCCGTAAAACCTCAACACAAACAAACAACTACTACTACTTCTACTACTATTACTAATACACCTATTATTCTACATTATTGCTGCTAGTATTGCTACTACTACAACAACAACTACTATTACTACTACCAGTATGTCTCTTTTATACCTCTGGGAGCAAATGTTTTCCTTTTAGAGCAGACTTTTTTATGTGGAAAAAGAATTCTGACAGAGTTGCCACCCTTGGAAATGTAGCCAATCCCCTTAACTCTTTCGGAACAAAATTTCAGACGACATTTCTCCTCTGCTTCTTTTTTTCTTTATTTTAACAAACAATCGTTTGGAAAGACGTTCATATGTAGAGTTGAAATACTGAATGCAAACAGCGTAGATCCAGATGAGACGGCTCATTGAGCCGTCTCATCTGGATCTATGCTGTTTGCAAAAGCCTATTATTATCGCCTGTGGTAGTGAAAGAGTTAAAACACTTGATTTTTATTGACCAATGAAATATATTTTCCTATGAAACTTCACAAGGATGAAAAAAAAAGCAAAAATGATCATTCAACCATTACCACTTTCTGGGCAAATTCATCAGACGACAAATTGATAGTTTTTCTTACTTTTTCTAGAAAACAGGATTCGAAATTTCATGCAAATTGTCTCCAATTTGCATGAAATGTCAAATCCTGTTTCCTGGCAAAAGTAAGAAAAATATTTCAAAATGGCGTCTGCTAAAACTTTTACCCAGAGTGCCAAGCGAGGAATGTGTACACGGGTAATAATATATAAGAAAAAAAAAAATAAAACATTCTTTTTATTCCATTAGTGATATCAGTTTTAAAAAGTAAACAAGTCTGAAGTGATTTCTCAAGGTTTTGTTGACATTCAAAATAAACCTTGTTTATTTTAGGATCCCAATTATTGACTCAAAGTGACAATCTAGTTAATGAAAATTATGCTATCAAAATCGCGTTTTCCCTTATAATCTACTTTATCTTTTTTGTTTTTATGTTTATTTTATTTTATTTTTCAATATTCCGACTTCCTACAAAATAAATGTAGATAAATACATACAAATAGTTGTAAAGTTGATTATTTTTATCGTCCTGTCTTATATCAACCTGTGGAAAGTTTACTACATGTACAAGTGAGATTTTGGTGAATTAATTTAATTGCCAATTCCGAATTTGTTAACCCGCACAATACCGCCAGTGTTGGAGAGCTGGGATATTTTGATTTAAAAACATTACGAAAATGTGCCTATACAAATATACCGAAAATTTTACCACCAAAAAACGAAAATTTTCAGATAAAAAATTCTGATATTTTTCATATTTCTGCTCAAAACATAGATTGTGGGCGAGGCGGTTCTAACGAGTACCCACAATCTATGTTTTGGAGCAGAAATGAGAAAAATAATGTTTACCCCTGTAAACCCCAGTTTTACTATATAAAAGTGGGGTTTAAGGGGGTCAAAATTATATAGGCATGTTTTCATGATGTCTTTAAATTGCATCGCCAACTGAGATCGCCAATTTTAAATGAAGGCATGTTTTCTGCCTTCATAGTATATCTTCCATAGTTTTTTTTTTTTTTTTAATTATCTGTCTGAACCTTTAAACTGGTAGATATAAACAGCAGCAGACACAATTTTATATTATTTTCTTCAGAAAACAGCATTTGACATTTCACGAGAATTATCTTATAAAGAGACAATTAGTGTGAAATGTCAGGCAGGTACTCTAGGGAAGTGTAAGAAAAATATCACCGACTTGTCGTCTGCTACTTTTGCCAAAAGAGTGTTAAAGCCTAAATATGCCATTGTTTGTCTTCAAATTTCTACAAATGTTGACCTGTTGTTTCGAGATCAGATCACATAGCGAGACATGCACTAACAGTCATTTGTAAATAGTAAACGCCCCCTTGCAGCCGCCAAATATACGCATTCCTAAGGTGGCCGTCGTAGACAGCTTGCACAAACGGCAAAAATAATTGTCCTACAGTGATGATCAGATTAATATAGTAGCATAGAATAAAACAGAAGACACTAGACAAAACAAGCATGACCTTTCAACCCTAAATTACATGACACCTCATTTATAATATATACTTATGTACTTGCTGATAAAAAAATATACATATATATATATATATATATATATATATATATATATATATATATATATATATATATATATATTAACAATCATCCAAGCAGGCATACAACGTTAAAATGTCGATTCAACATTGATTCAACGTCTTGATGTTGAATCAACGTTGAATCGACGTTGTTTCAACTGTGTGTGCCTGCTGGAATGTAAGTTCTGAAATAGCATATGGTCAGCACAGCCCCAGATAAGTTATCGTTAATGCATTGGGTCAAACGGTAATATAATATTTCTTATGACTTGTGCGTAGCTAAGACTCAGATCAGTCTGCGCTGTCTGATCAGAGTCTTCGCTAGTCGCATGAAGATGGTTTGAGACCTTATCTATCCATAAAACTTACAGCGAAGATTCTGATCAGACTGCGCGGATGCGCAGGCTGATCTGAGTCTTCGCTGGGCGCACATGCAATCTTGTAGGAAATGATGTGCCCCGGCTTATGTTATTCTACAATATTCCGCTACTGTGCAACTGGACACCAAGGGCCCTGATCAGATTGCGAGGGTGTCTTGATGACTTTTTTCACTTGGCGTGGTTCGTGTACATTATCAATATTAGTTATAACAATTGTATGATATTACATATACAAAATACGTAACTACTATATTTGTTCCTTTATTCATGCTAGCCTTTCATATCAGAAACAATGAGAAATAGTTTTAACCCTTAAAGCGCCAAGCAAAATTCGTAGCAGGCGACATTCTAAAAAAAAAAAAAAAAAAAATTTTTTTTTAGATAATAAGCCTTGAAATTACATGTGAATTGTCTGCTTGGCAGACGATTCACATGAAATGTCAAGACTTATTTTCTATGAAAAATAACTTAAAAATATATTTAAAAGTGTCGTCTGCCTGCAGTCGGGATTGGCGTTTTAGGGTTAATATGATATGTGATTACAGGTAACAAACAATATCGCAACATCGATTCAACGTACAGGGACAGATACAGAGGGGGTGGGGTGTCAAAGGGTTCAATCGACCCATCCTTTGACTTAAAAGTTCGGAGGGGGGGGGGGGGCGCGGTTCAAGGGGTTCAGTCGACCCATCCTTTGACTCAAAATTTCATTTCATCACGAAAATACCCACTTAAACCCTTTTAATATAGTAAAACTGGGGTTTACAGGGGTATACATTATTTTTTCTTATTTCTGCTCAAAAACATAGATTGTGTCCATAGTGGCAGCCTATACTACTATTGTGGGTACTCGACAGTTCCTCCTCAAAGTTTCTACCTGAAAATTTTCAGTTTTGGAGGTGAAATTTTCTATATATTTGAATAGGCGTGTTTTGTATTCCAATTTCCAATTTATTACGTCTATCTCAGGTTTACAAAAGTAATCAGCAAGAGAATCTTAACTAAACATATAAACATTACATGGCGGTTGGACTTCAATCTGCAATAGTTTTGAAACTATTCTGCTTAGCAAACAGCACTTTACAGAGAAAGGCATATCCATCATCAAACATCAGAACACAATGAAGATAATGAACATAGGGAGATCAGCATGTATGTATGTATGTATGTATGTATGTATGTATGTCTGTATGTCTGTATGTATGTATGTATGTATGTATGTATGTATGTCTGTATGTATGTATGTATGTATGTCTGTATGTCTGTATGTCTGTATGTATGTATGTATGTCAGTATGTATGTATGTATGTATGTATGTCTGTATGTATGTATGTATGTATGTATGTATGCCTGTATGTATGTATGTATGTATGTATGTATGTATGTCTGTATGTATGTATGTATGTATGTATGTATGTCTGTATGTATGTATGTATGTATGTCTGTATGTCTGTATGTATGTATGTATGTATGTATGTCTGTATGTATGTATGTATGTATGTATGTATGTATGTATGTATGTATGTATGTATGTATGTCTGTATGTATGTATGTATGCCTGTATGTATGTATGTATGTATGTATGTATGTATGTATGTATGTATGTATGTATGTATGTCTGTATGTATGTATGTATGTATGTATGCCTGTATGTATGTATGTATGTATGTCTGTATGTCTGTATGTATGTATGTCTGTATGTCTGTATGTATGTATGTATGTATGTATGTATGTATGCCTGTATGCCTGTATGTATGTATGTATGTATGTATGTATGTATGTATGTATGTATGTATGTAAACATTTATGTATGCTGACAAAATTATCCAACTGACAGAATTTTAACATCACATTATGATAAGTATCGTGTAGAGAAAAAAGTAAGAAATGAGAGACAGAGAGACAAAAAAAAGAGAGAAGAAATCCTAATACATTTCTATTACACCAAGACGGCAGAGACGGAGGACATGTGGCGAACCAACGTCCAAACATCATGCCCCGTCTCCCGGTGTTGGCAAGAGGACTCCAAAGACACGAGAAAATACATTAATACATTAAAACATTAAAGGGCAAATACAAAGAAAAAACCTTCGTATTTGCCCTTTAAATCATATTAACTAATATGTGCAATGTCATGGAAAATGTTGGACACATCTGATAAATGTTGGATACCGTATATACTCTAAGTTTTCATCTTACTCTTTCTCGTATACGCATAAACTTTCAAAAACTACATTTTACTATTTGTGAATCAGTCTCATTACGAAATCACGCCTATTCAAATATATAGAAAATTTCACCTCCAAAAACTGAAAATTTTCAGATAAAAAAAAAACTGATATTTTTCGTATTTCTGCTCAAAAACATAGATTGTGGGTACTCGTTAGAACCGCCTCGGCGAGACGGTTCTAACGAATACCCACAGTCTATGTTTTTGAGCAGAATTAAGAAAAATAATGTATACCCCTTTAAACCCCAGTTTTACTATATAAAAGTGGGGTTTAAGGGGGTCAATATTATATAGGTATGTTTTCGTGATGAAAATTGCTGCATGAATGGTAAATAGTGCAGACCCTCCTGCAGCGACTGATCTGGATTTATACTGTTTGCCCAGGTCGGTCTGTCTGAATACCTGGGTAACTACAGTAATTTGATGATCAAATCGAACTTCCTATAGATATTTTGAAGCCCCGATTACAGAATCCTGGATCCACCCCTGACGTAGCCGAAACGTCGCGACCAGCTGTGATCTTGTGTAGTTTCTAATGTTTATACTGCTCTTCTTTCCGGAGAGAGACAGGCAGACAGATAGACACACACACACACACACACACACACACACACACACACACACACAGAAAGAGACAGACAGACAGAGATACAGAGAGAGAGAGACAGACAGACAGACAGCGATTACTATCATAAAAGTATTAATTCGCCTGAAACATTGCTTGAAATATCGTTTCATATAAAGTCAGTTCAAATTGTCAGCCCTTCATATTTCGCTGTTAATTGGTGACGTGCCACTGTAATTTTGGTCTGATTTAAAACCATATATTAAAACAAATTTTAATCTGTTTTTTTCTGTCAAAGATGCATCACTAAAACTATATACAAAAGAACCAGTTGCTGAAGTTTTACTTTCGAGTTATACATGGAATTTTCCGCCATATTTTGTCTTCACATCAAAGCACAAAGCTGTTGATACCTAAATCTTTTTTTTTTTCTCCGAAATAAATCAAGTATACTCGGCTGTTGCACAAATTTTCCCAATTAATCATATAAGCGCTGCTAATCTGGCTTTCTTGTAGCTCCGCAATGGAACTTCTGAAAATTCCTCTTACTCTAGGTGATTTTTTTTTTCATACGCGTGTGCACATAAATTTGTTCTGACTTAACCCTTAAAGTGCTAATCACAACTGCAGCAGACGGCAATTTGATTTTTTGTTTAGTTTTCAGAAAAAATAAGGCTTGACATTTCATGTGAATCGTCTGCCTAGCAGACGATTCACATGAAATATCTAGTCTTATTTTCATTGAAAAAATAATAACTATAAAAACAAAAGAATGTCGTCTGCTACAATTTTGCGGTTAAATAGCAAGTTGCATATTTTAAGCAACGCTTAAAAACTGCAAAGTGAAAAAAAAGTCAGTTAATGAGTTCCTAGATTCTAATCTCGTTTTGAAAAATTTGTTATAATTTCCGAACAAACAAAGAATGTAAAAGTCTGAAATAGTTTCCAAAAAACAAAGCATGTAGAGAGTTAAAAAAAAAATCAAAATAAAGTCCAGGGCCAAGTTGTTCAGAGCGTCGTTAGCTTAACGAGTTCGTTAGTGGTCAAAATATTAACTGTTCTAGTAAGTACAATGTCTTATTCACAGGTATTTTTGCTGAAAAAAAAATGTGAGTAAACGCTACTCACATTTTTTCAGTAAAAAAATTAGCGTACAGGTCAGATTTAATGATCAAATCTTTAACAATATGTTAACTGACGACATCGTTAGCTTTGACCAGCTGGGACCAGATCTACAACAAGCGATACATTGGAAATATGTGAGCAGTACAGGTTCAGATC
>OZ024833.1:3908990-4073990 GCA_964016985.1 Anodontia alba
TGGTGTTTTACTGAAGTACAATCAGAAAAAAGGCCTGTTTTTGTATAAGGGTGGTCAGTAAATACATGTAATGAAAACACAGCAGTGACATATTTGATGCATAGCATATTTTGTAACAGTTTATTAGCATTAACCCATTGTATACTGAATAGACTCTCCCACATAATATATTGGAAGAGTCCAATTTTAATTTTAGGTACGTCTGGCTTTGAGATCTACATATTCCTAGAGAAAAATGGCTAAACTATTTGCAAACAGTGGAGACCCTGATCAGACACTATGTTCTGCGGCATCTGATCTGGGTCTGGACTGTTTGCCAGTTACCCTTTTGCGGGTCTCCCGACTACAATGGGTTAATGTACTAGCTACATGAAATATAATAGCAAAGTTAATTTCAACACAAGGTCATCATTGCCATTATGAGTAACAGCCATGCAAAGTTTAATTACGTAATGAAACTTGAAATACAGTTGAACGTCAATGGCTCGAACATCTTTGGGACCATGGAAATTCGTTCAAGACATGGGTAGTTCAAGCCACTGAGGGTTAATCATGGCACCAGTTCAGGAAACAAATAGCTAAATTTAGGGAAATCTTTTCAATTTTCAACACGATGATTGTATGTTGAGTGTACTCATTAGAATTGCCTCGATGAGGCAATTCTAATGAGTACACGCAACATACAATTTCATGATAAAATAAGAAAAAAATCCCTAAATATTTGTTTTCTTGAGCTATTGGAAGGATTTTGTAGGGACTGAAAAAAGAGTTCGAATCATCCACGGTAAACGAGCCATCCGTGTTCGAGCCATTGAGGTTATACTGTATTTTCACAGTCATTTATGCCTTGTGGCTGCTTACTGCAAGGCTTTTTTTCAGATTTTGCCTTGTTTGTTGTATTATTGTATAGTGTTTATTGGATCCTATTTAGAATTGTTGGGGGAGGGTGGTGTTGGGTGATGGGGTTGGAGAGGGGCTGGTTGCGTTGCTATTCTTTATGCAGTGGCTTGTGTCTGTTATGGTTTGTTTGCTCTTCCTCTTGGTGTTATTGGTAGGCTATGATCTGTGATTTTGGCTCTTGCTGGTTATTCTATTTTTTTACTAATAATCAGTAATTATATTTTAAAATTAAATTAATCTAAATCAGTTACCAGTGCTACTGCCTCTAACATGTGACAGCATCTTTGGAGTTTACTATCTCCTGTAAGTACACAGTGAAGTAAGTGTTATTATAATATCATTGTTTTTATTTCTCCACCATTTGAAGACATTACGAAAACACGCCTATTCAAATATATTGAAAATTTTACCACCAAAAAATGGCAATTTTTCAGATAAAAAAATCTGCTATTTTTCATATTTCTGCTCAAAACATAGATTATGGGTACTCATTAGAACCGCCTCGGCGAGGCGGTTCTAACGAGTACCCACAATCTATGTTTTTTAGCAGAAATAAGAAAAATAATGTATACCCCTGTAAACCCCAGTTTTACTATATAAAAGTGGGGTTTAAGGGGGTCAAAATTATATAGGCATGTTTTCGTGATGAATGATGGAAAGGGCATATACATGTAGTGTTACCCCTGTCCGTCAGTTGTTAGCAAATTGCGTTAAAGTTTTTCAGGCGGGGGCATCCGTGTTCTTTGGATGCATCTCTAGTTTTATTTTAACTTGGTAAGTGTTTGTTATTGCATTGATTTCTGAAGATGATATTTTATGTTATGAAAGTACAGTATGGCATAATAATGTACCAGATTTATACATGTATTTGGTAGTAGCAGTACTTAAGAATTGATTTTCTGTTATTTCAGTGAGCCATGAATGATAAAAAATGAAGAATACTATGTATGATGTGCGTAGTGCATTCATGCAATATAGCAGCATCCTTTCATTTCTTAAATTTTCATTCATTGCTCTATATTGTATGAAACAAATAAAAAAAAACAAAAAACGTCAAAATCAATTCTTATAATTAGTTTCAGACTTCAGAAGTTTTTCAAACCATACATCTTTTTACTTATACATTTTGTTTTCCTTGAAGGATCTGTTTTGAAATTAGGAATATTTAAATATTATCTCAGAAGAGATTGTAGAACATGTACATCCAAATATTATCTCAGAAGAGATTGTAGAACATGTACATCCAAATATTATCTCAGAAGAGATTGTAGAACATGTACATCCAAATATTATCTCAGAAGAGATTGTAGAACATGTACATCCACATAAATTGTCACTGTAAACTTTTATAGTTGAAAAATTGCTTTGAAAAATGAACACTTATCTGTTCCTTGTGTACATGTGGCCTTGGCTCTAATCTTTTGTTGATTTATTTATCCTTTTAAGCATTAATGTAAATGTTTTATTTAAGTACAGTCGACTCTCGTTATCTCAAAATCCAGGGGACTCTATGAAACACTTCGAGATATCCGTACTTCGACATATCAGATTTGTGGAACTGAGGAAAACAATGAATCCAACAACCACCTTTAACATAATGACTCTTTAATTTGACTCCCAGGTTAGAGATATATTGAAAATATTGTGGAAAAGAGGAGAAATTGCTCCTAAGGAGCAATTTCTCCTCTTTTCCACAATATTTTGTTGCCTGTTGGTAGATCTCTGTGTCAAAACAGGTACCAGATTTTCACTTCGAGATAAGCGGTTATTCGAGATAAGTGAGTTCGAGATAACGAGAGTCGACTGTACAGTGCTAAATAAGGTATAGGGTGAGATCATGTTTAAATGTTAATTTTGTATACACACAGATCTAAGTTTATCCTGAATTCTACACTTTGATCTGTATGTATCTTATGGGTTATCCTTAATGCATACCTGACTCTGCACTTAACAGAATGATTTACAGGCAGATTATTTTGGAAAAAGTAAATTTGCAAGTTAATACTCTAAATTTGATAACTCATAAGTATCTTTTATTTCTAATATACTGTTAAGACCAGAATTACTTGTCCTTATATCTTGCCAGAGCTAAACCTAATACCATTTTGTCCACAGACACATATGGAGAGAGGTATGCCAACAAATTCATTTTGAGTTGCTTTCCTACAGTGCATAACTGTGCTTTAATAGAAAAATGTTAAGACAGCAAACAAAAAAAAAAAAAAAAAAAGGTGGGGGTGGGTGGGGACTAAAATATCAATAAACGTAGTGACCTTGTAATTCTGTTGACAGATTTTATTATTACTCCAGCCGTAGAGTATTTCCGGGGCATACTGCTTTGCCCTTGCTGGTCCATACATTCAGAACACTTAAAATCTTCACTACAACTTCAGAAGGACTGAAATAAGTGGGTTGACCATGACAGATTCATGAATCTATTTGTTTTATTGAGATCATGGTCATTAACAACAATTTATTAATAATCAACCAAAAAATTGGATATGTACTAATCTTGGTCACAGCACCAAAAGTTTGTTCTGTGTTTTGCCTGCAAAATCATTGAATCTATGCTGATTGTGTTTTTGTGTAGGAAAAATGGGTACAATTTTTCCATCTAAATTCATATTAAAAGAGTTTATGGTATAATAAAAAAATGATGATTTCTGTTTGTTCAGTTGAAGGTTTATGCTGATAAAATTGGTTTAATGGGTTGTTTTTGTAGCCTAGGTCCTTCCCAAAAACAGAACTCTGAAGTCTGTGTTGTTTGTTGATATTATATGTATAGTATATTACAGTGCAACATTCTTTCAACAGCCACCCTGGAAAGTCTCAAAACTGGCTGTTGTAGGAAGTTTGCTGTTGTACAGAAGTTTAATATATAGTAAAAGAGCATTTGTGGCTGTTAGTCCATTGTAGTCCAGAGACCTCTGAAAGGGTTATTGGCAAACAGTGCAGACCCAGATCAGATGCCGCATTCTTGGCATCTGGTCAGGGTCTCCGCTGTTTGCAAAATGTTTTAGCCATTTTTCTCTAGGAATATCTAAATCTCATAGCCAGATGAACCTAAATTTGAAGTTGGACTCTTCCAGTATATAGTGTGGGAATATTCTATTCAGTCTGCAATAGGTTAGGGGAGATGCCTGTTATTGAGAGGTGATTGTTCTTGGAGGCTCCATAGTATGTAATAGTTACCTTGCAAGTAGATGTGAAGGTAATTTCTCAAGCCGAGTTTCACTATAGTGCAGATTATACACTGTAGTTTTATTTCCTATTGGATCATTGAATCCATTCTGATTACTCCAAAAATGGAATACAGCTTAAGCCAGTGCTAGGGGTCAGGGCAGCCTTGCAAACTACAATGTTGGATATGAAGAGTCTTAATAAAACTGAGTCTCCATTTTTCTTTCTTTTGTTTGTTCCTTGTTTCCAAAGGCAAGCTTTTAGATTTTAACCCTCGTCCTGCTGAATAAATTAAGATGCCACGCCCACTTCTAATTTTCAGCCAATCATGTTACTTGATCCAGATTGTTGCTTTAAATTTGCATACTTGATGGCAAACAGTGCAGATCCAGATCAGTTGGCTTCTTCAGAAGCCAACTGATCTGGATCTACACTGTTTGCAAAACAGGGTATATCCGGGTTCAGCAGGACAAGGGTTAATTTTATCTTGCTTTCTCTCTCCAGCTTCGAAAGTGGTGGGAACAATATGCATACATGGAGTTTCGTTTGCCAGCAGCACCCCTCATTAACTTTGCAGGACCAGGGCCTTACATGGAACATTATTTACCACCCAAGGAAGGCACACAAGTACCAAATACAGCCCTGATCCTTCATATTTCATTTAAATACTGGATGATAATAAGAAGGTCAGATGAAAACTGGGCCCAGTTGTTCAAAGCGTCGTTAGCTTAACGAGCTCGTTAAGGGTCATTTCGTTAACTGTTTTAGCGGATTCAATATACAATATTCTGATATTTTTTCTGAAAAAATGTGAGTAGCTTTTGCACTGCAAAAGCTACTCACATTTTTTCAGCAAAAAATTTCAGCATATATGTGTATCACTCGATCTAAATTTTAACGAATCGTTAACTAACGACATCGTTAGCTTTGAACAACTGGGCCCTGGTTTTTACTTTATATCTTATACATGTAGTTTAGGTTTGACATAACTTTTATATTGATAAAATATACTTTAGAATGGTATGATTTTTACTTTATGGATGGAATAAAATGTTTACTTGACAAGTGTTTTGACAGGGCCATTAATGTCTAGCATCCCACAAAAGGGCCATATGGCAAACAATCTAGACCCAGACCTGTTGCAGCAGAATACTGCATCTGATCAGGGTCTGCAATATCATGCTACATGTATCTGGTCAGGATATGCACTGTTTTCTATCACATAAGCAATTTGTTATTTCATAGCAGTACCCCTTTGCCCATATACCAGCCTGTGGTTCCAAAGTAAAATTAAACCATCAATACACAAGTTATAAAGACAGTTTCTATATACATGTAGCACCCTTTTTGGCACTCAAGGGAACCTTCCAACATTTATGATGGAAGTGTTCATTAAAGATATTCAGGCATTAATGGGTTAACCAAGGCTCCAGGTTAAACAGATTGCCAGATGATAACTTAAGGATACTTTAAAAGCCCTAAGTATTTGGACAGATGAGCACTAGCAAACAGAGTAGGCCCAGAAGGCCATGCAGAATGGCATCTGATCGGGGTCTACCTGTCACTCATCCAGCAGTTTTTAGATGCCTAAACAGGCTTGGTTACAGTGTTAGAAGAAGTTAGTAAGGAATAAAGATGTTCCAATATTTAGGGCAGATGTGGTATATTATATATACCCATTATTATTAGAATAGCTTCACTTGGTTGTTTCTCAACATAAGCAAGGATTCTTCTGTCATATTAGACAGAAAAGGCCCAGGTACATGTAGTCTAGCACATCCTCACAGTCTGATCAGCCATATTTTTATTTACAGTAAATGTCCTAAAAAATTGTACACCGAAGTGTCTCAGAAAATGGCATATGCAAACAGTGCAGACCCAGATCAGACTGCTCCTGAAGGAGCAGTCTGATCTGGGTCTACACTGTTTTCCATTCCACTAAGTATTTTAAGTAGCAACTGCTTAAAAAAGCAAAATTTAGGCCAAAAAGATATGGAATAAAGTGTTTGAAATTTTAGGACATTTACCGTATATATTCTAAAGTTTCCATAAAGAGAAATGCATGCATACCCTTTCAGAGGAGAGGGGAGCAAGTGTATTACAGTTGTTCTGTTTCCAATATGGAAAGTGATCTTCTCTAAAGGAAAACAATATGCTTTAAATTCTTTTCTTTTATAATAGATATCTTAAACTTTAAAAAGGGAGTTTGTGTGCAGAAATGCAAACAGGAAGTCACAAAAATGTTTCTCATGTAAAAAATGGCAGGAATCTACCAAGTGCATCCTGATCTAATTCTTTAGAATTTGTAAAAAATGCCTAATCAGACTGTTAATGTGCAGGATGATCTGAACATTCGTTCACTGTATATGTGAGAAGGGAACTTTCTCTTGTGTTGCGCATTGTTAGCTCACCGGGACTATGTCCCTGGAGAGCTTATATTGTCACCTAGGCATTGGCGTCGGCGTCTGTCGGCGTCAGCGTCCGCGTTAGCACAATGTTTAAGTTTTCAAATGTGTGCATGGTTCCTTAACTGTTTAAGGTACTGCCTTCATATTTGGCCTACACCTACTTTAGGGTAAGAACTTTCAGTAGGATACACCCCCATTCCCAAAATAGACTCTTTGTGTAGGTCAAGGTCAGTTCTTACTTTGTCTTTTACACCCATGTTTAATTTTGCGTTTAAGTTTTGAAAAGTGTACATAACTGCTAAAGTATTCAAGATATAGCTCTAATATTTGACCCACACCAGCCTTTGGGCTAGACCTTTCAATAGCACACACCTCTTCCTCAGTTTGACCTTCTGCCTAGGTCAAGGTCAGGTCATACTTTGTCGTTTGAACCCATGTTCGAGTTATGCTAAGTTTTGAAAAGTGGTTGTAACTGCTGAAGTATTCAAGATACTGCTTTAATATTTGGCCCACACCAATATTAGGGTAACACCTTTGGCTTTCAATAGCGTAGACTTTTTCCTCAATTTGACCTTCTGCCTTGGTCAAGGTCAGGTTATACTTAGTCATTTAAACTAGCATAATGTTTAAGTTTTCAAATGTGTCCATAGTTTTTTAACTGCCTTCGTATATGGTCTACACCTACTTTAGGGTAAGACCTTTCAATAGCATACACCCCCATCCCCAAAATAGACTCTTTATGTAGGTCAAGGTCAGTTCTTACTTTGTCTTTTAAGTTCAAGTTTTGCATTTAAGTTTTGAAAAGTGTACATAACTGTTAAAGTATTCAAGATGCTGCTTTAATATTTGGCCCACACCTACCTTAGGGTAAGACCTGTCAATAGTACACACCCCTTCCTCAGTTTGACCGTCTGCATAGGTCAAGATCAGGTCATACTTTTGTCATTTATAGCTGTGTTTAAGTTTTGAAAAGTGTACATGGCTGCTGAAGTATGTAATTATAGCTTTCATATTTCATCCACACCAGCCTAAGGGAAGATGTTTCAATGGCGTATACCCCATCCCTCAGTTTGACATTCTTCTGACATCAAAGTCAGGTCCTACTCTGTCATTTCTGCTATGTTTTTAAGTTCTGCATTTAATCTTTAATATTTAAAAATTGTTTTTTTATCTGATCAGCCCTTTCTGGCGAGCTGCATTGTCTTCTGACAACTCTTGTTTATATTATCTATGTTATCTGTCTTCATTGAGTAACAGACGAGCAAAGAGAGACAATTTTCAAAATTATTTACTTTCCTGAAAGTCTCTTAAAGTGCTTCTTTTTATAACCTAAAAGTTATGCTTTAGGGGCCATAATATTCACATAGTCTATCTATGCATGTTATAGCCATCCATCTGTCCATCTGTGTGTCTGTTTATTTGTGTCTGACTCCTAAATTTGTTGTGTATGAAGGCAATTGAAATACTGTGACACAACTGTACCCTAGGTCAAGTAGAATACCCTGCTCCCTAAGTCACCTTTGAACTTTGCACAAGTTAATTGTGTGGTCTCTGTGGCAATGGTTTTATGTCCATTTTATAACATTATGATGCAAAATTAATGTATCCCACTGTTCCCACAACAAGATGATGTATACATAATTGCTAAAGTATTCAAGAGAGAGCTCTAATATTTGACCCACACCAGCCTTTGGGCTAGACCTTTTAATAGCACACACCTCTTCCTCAGTTTAACCTTCTGCCTAGGTCCCTAACTTGAAAGTCAAGGTTACACTTGCCTGTATAATTAAAGCAGTACTTTGTATTATCTTGTTGGGATTTTGAAATAATTTGAAACAAACCTTAAAAGATAATCTGGTTTCTGTAGAACTGGGCTTCCTGCCATAAACATAAAGGTCAAGGTCATTTTTGAATCTTGTACCACCTGCTTGTAGAACTCTACAGCACTAGTTCATGACTGGCTCAAAACTGTGCAATGCATTCAGGTATTTTGAAATTATTTAATAAATGTCACATGTGATACATTGCTTTCTGTTTTGAAAACCAAGGGCATACTTGAACTTTGCATAAAAGGCCTGTGTAATGCTATGGTAGTAGTTTTTGTCTGCCTTAGGACATTGAGATATATGAAGAAAGTTTGAAATAATTTGACAGAAATGTATTCCTCAACAAGATCATGTGTCACATGCAACTCCCATCTCCCTGCATTAATGGACAGTCACACTTCACCTGTATACAGAGTGCCTCTTTAACACTGTAAAATCACTGTAGTTTAAGTGTCATGCTTATAACTTTTTGTTACATGAAAGTATTTTAATTTCATTTGTCAGTATTGTTTGTGTTGAGGTTTTACGGCCCAGTCAACCTAATGGGGTCATGTCGAGCGTGGTCAGTTTACCTAACCACACGTTTACTGGGCAGGCTTAGTCCTCTAAGCGGTTAACCAGTAGTGTGCACATTCTTTCGCCAGAAACTGACAACTGCCCTTCTTGAATCAGCTGAAGGGAGAGAATGACCGTAGAAAATATTTCATGATCAGTCTCCACGAAAGAATGTTGCCGATCTCGGCAGGGGTTGAACCCGCGACCTCCTGGTCTCCAGTCGGACGGCACATCCAACTGAGCCACCGAGGCCGGCTTGTCAGTATTGTAAAATGCAACTGGATCATATATGCTATGCAATGCCCAGGTCCTGGTCTGAAGATCAAGGTCACACATTCAGAGGTGTCTCTAACTTTTCTGACACCCGGTGTTCAAGGCAAAGTAGGCAGGTACAAATGTAGTTCTGTATGTACTATATATATTCAGTATTTACAGTATTTGGACACCTTAACTCCTTACCTTACTTGTCCTAAATTTTAAGGAAGTCCATTCTACTACCCATTAATGTGTCTAGAATATTGCTGTATGTATGGCAAACAGTGTAGACCCTGATCAGATGCTGCATTCTGCTTACATAATATGGATGAAGGGAATTTGAAATAATTCAACAGAAATGTACCCCACAACAAGATCATATGTGTTGTACAAAACCCAGCTCCAAGGTCACTTGTCATATACATGTAACTCCAGATAAGAGAGGTATCCAGATGAAAATTTTTTCTTACTTCTTTCTTATTTTTTTTTCATGAAAACCTATCTCATCAGAAAAGGCCAGGGCCCAGTTGTTAAAATCTAACGATGTCGTTAGGTAACGTATTGTTAAAAGTTTGATCATTAGATATGGCATAGACGCTAATATCTTTGCTGATAAAATGTGAGTAGCTTTTGCATTTGCAAAAATACCTGTGAATTATATATTGTATTTCCTAGAACAGTTAACATTTTGACCACTTACAAGCTCATTAAGCTAACAATGTTTTGAATAACTGGGCCCTGGTGTTTTAGAGGAGAAATTAGAAAAATATCAATATTTTTTGTTGAAAAAAGTGCAACACTTTGTGGCGCATTTATAATCTCCTGTAACAGCTCTTGTTTGAAACGTAAGAATTTATTGTTAAAATTTCTAGAGCATTTACTATATGCTTAAAACTTAATATACAACTGTTTATGTTAACCAGATGGTTGCTTTTTGAAATGTACCTGTGTATGTATTTAATCCCCTCATACTCTTTTATATACTAATCAGAAGCTACTGATTCATACTGCAAATACCTCAAACATTCTGACAGTTTAGAAATAGGAAAAATAATTTGATAACCTGACTTCATCAGTTAAAAGAAGAGAATACTAAAACATTTGCTAATGGGACAGTTAAGGGAAGTATATTTGTTGGTAGATTTTCCACCATATTTTTACCAAGAAGACAACTTTTGTGACTTCCTGTTTGTCTTCTTGCACATCAAGACCCTTTTGAAAAGGGGTTTACTCTAAAAGGAAGGAATTTGCTCCCAAAAGGGAGCAAATTCCTTCCTTTTAGAGTAGACCCCATTTCAGAGGGGAGCCAAAACAATTTGACAGTTGTCTTCCTTAAAAGTGTGTCCATTCTCCTTAAAATTTCTTAGATTCCAGAATAATACAAAGGTTATATTACAGAATAAAGGTGGCAAAGACCCAGACCAGCCTGCACCTTCAGTCTGATCATGATTACTTGCT
Organism: Anodontia alba; assembly: GCA_964016985.1. NCBI lineage: Eukaryota > Metazoa > Mollusca > Bivalvia > Lucinida > Lucinidae > Anodontia > Anodontia alba. The sequence goes on from OZ024833.1 coordinate 3,919,573, forward strand.
TACAGATATAGATAGATGAATATCAGTGGGTATTAGCGGGCCCCCGTAGCCTAGTGGATAAGAGAGTTGACTCTTAATCCATTAGGTTTCTCACCGCTGTGGTTCGAGCCTAGCTCGGGTCATATGTGGGAAAGCCAAGTTCTGCTTACGGATGGTCAGGTGGTTTTTCTCCGGGTTCTCCGGTTTTCGCCCACCTTCAATGAACGATCGGCTCGATATAAGTGAAATATTCTTGAAAGGGCCGTAAAACCCAAATCAAAAAAAAAAAAACAAAAAAAAAAACAGTGGGTATTATAGACTATATCAATGAATACTGAAGGCACTGATCTGACTGAATGCCTAGACTGATCTTGGTCTTGTGTTGTTTCCATATGGCCCTTTTTCTCATGTTACACAACAGTTTGTGGCTCAGTGGGTAGAGTATCTGCTTTGTGACTGGCAGGTTGTTGGTTTGATCTCAGGCTGAGTCTTACTAAAGACGTTAACCTTTGCTATGCTGAATGAATTAAGCTGCCACGCCCACTTTTAATTTTCAGCAAATCAGAATACTTGATCTATATTGTTGATACAGATTCAAATAGTTAATGACAAACAGTGCAGATCCAGATCAGTTGGCTTCTGAAGAAGCCAACTGATCTGGATCTACACTGTTTGCAAAGGCAGGGCATATCCAGGTTCAGCAGGACATTACTAGCTTCTCTTTTGTTTCATGCTCCGCATTAAGAAAGGAGGGCTAGAACTGGTTGCGTGGGTGTCATTTTACTATGACTGGGCAGAATATCATGTTCTGTGTCTGGGGTGTGATATTTCAGTGAGACAGCACTCCTCTTAAAGTGAGCATTGAGCTCCCAGGTGCCTGCAGCATCCAGACACCGACATGATATGACTGAAAGATTGTTGAAAGTGATGTAAAACTGGAATAAAACAAACAAACAAACAAGCACATCAGTTTAAGGGGACTGGATACACTTTTAGAGGAGGCAAGTATTTCAAGATCAATTGCTTTTATTCCCATCTAAAAAAAGATTCTACTGTAAAAGGAAAGAATTTGCCCCCTTGGGAGCAAATTCTTTCCTTTTAGAGTAGAACCTTTTTCACAAGGGCCTTGGTGTGCATGAAAACAAACAGGAAGTCACAAAAGAACTTCTGCCAAATGTATGCTGTCTCATTAAGAAATTTAAAGGAGCAGACCAGCCTGAGCATTATGTGATCTGGCTTGAATCTTAGTCTGCTGTTTATACATACAGTAGCCATTTTCAACTGGTAAGTTTCCGTGAAATTTTGTGTAGGAGTGTGATATCTTCTTGTAACAGCCGGTCACATGGTCCAATCAAATCTTTCTTTTTTTTTTTTCAATGCACAGAAGGTTTGGCATTTTGTCGAAGTCAATCATGCTTCATGATCTCTTATGAACTTAAAAAATAACTCAAATTTGATTGGACCATGTGACTGGCTGTTACAAGAAGATATCACACTCCTACATAAAATTTCATGGACAGTTCACAAAAGTTACCAATCAAATATCCTAATATTTGTAGTTTGAAAACTCTGAATCTGAAAAGGCTCCACTCCAAGTGATTTTAGGGTACCTACAAAATGTCATTCTGATATAAGAAACATATTGGCATCTTTACCTTTAAATTTCAAAGCAAAATTGTAGCAGATGATAGTCTAAATTATTATTATCTATCAGAAAAAAATAAAGTTTGCAAGGTAGACATTTTACATGAAATGTCATGCCTTATTTAAAATCAAAAAATGTTTCAAAATGTCATCAGTTACAATTGTGATTGGCATTTTAAGTGTTAACTGTGAGTAAGCATTTTGTCTGGAGCTAAGATACAATTGTATGACCGTGCTTTTATAGACTGCCATTGCAGCAGTATCACCATTCATTTTAACCATATAATTTTGTTTTTGCATTTTGTATTATCTGGCATTTAACCCTTGTCCTGCTGAACCCGGATATATATTGTTCTGCAAGCAGTGTAGATCCAGATCAGTTGGCTTCTTCAGAAGCCAACTGATCTGGATCTGCACTGTTTGCCACCAAGTATGCAAATTCATAGCAACAATCTGGATCAAGTAACCTGATTGGCTGAAAATTAGAAGTGGGCGTGGCATCTTAATTTATTCAGCAGGACAAGGGTTAAAGCACATGAAAAAAAAAAAACAATCACTAAATGAGAAATTCTCAGTGTTACTTATGAATACTGTAAGCCTGAAGGGCATCAGCAGATGACAGAAATTATAGAAAAATGCTTTCAGTGATAATGTATTAAAGCTAATTTTGAGAGAAAATAGCTTTACCCATTTCTATAAGAAAATATGATAATTTTTAATTAACCATAACCCCTACATGAGGCACTTGAGATTTCCTTCTTTATGTTTTTTTTTTTTTTTTTTTTTGAAAAATTCACATGATACATGCACTCAGATTAATGACCCAAGTGTAAGCTTAATTTACCAATTATCTAAAAAAATGCCACTGACTCAGACTTAAGCCAGCGCATGACAAAACCTACAAAATGGCATATGCGCCCAACAAAGACTCAGATCAGCCTGGGCATCCACCCAGTCTGATCAGAGTCTTTGCTGTGTGCTCAGTGGGTAGCTATGGACCCAAACTTTCTTAATGAGGACAGTTAAGACTCTAATCAGACTGGACAGATGCCCAGGCTGATCTGAGTCTTTGGTGGGCACACATGCCATTTTGTAGGTTTTGTCATGCACTGCCTTATTTTTTATTTCATATTGTTGGGAAAGTAATTTGTATTAATTTCTTGAGTACAAATCCAAACACATATGACTGTCCAATGATAATATATATACCATTTCTTCAGATAGAATCTAACATAGTTAACTATTTTCCAGGGAAAGATTACGTCCAGATAAGGACAGTAAAGGGACACGATTCTGTATGGATCAGTTCCACAGAGCATATAGTACCTGTAGAATACCAGGTGTTAAACGAGATCATTTGAAATACTACTTTAAAACAGGTTAGTTCATTGCTTCGCATAAAGTATTCAGAAGATATGATATTTACCTTAATATTAGACAGATTGGCCTAAGTAAACAGCGTAGTGAATTATCCAGCATCTGATCAGTGTCTGCACTGTTTGCCACCCATCCAGCAGCTTTTAGACACATCAACTGGTAGTCAAATGGCCTTTCTTATAGATTAGGCAGTCATCAGTCATTCTTCCGTTGTCGGCCCTCAATATTTTCAAACGACATCTCCTCTGACTTACGTTTTACAGAAATGTTTCTTGAGTTGTCCACTTCGTTGTGTAGAAGCATATATATTTTTGGTATTCATTTTAATTTGTTGAGGCAATTCAGATGAGTGCACACATTATATGCTATTATAAAGAAGTAGATAATATTAAAAGGACTGTAATCTGAAGGCTGTGGTATTGCTTGACTGTGCATTTGTAGGGGTATGTGCCATAATTGGGTTGAATGCGGTATTTTTAAGAATTTATTGTTCAAATTTTAGGACAAGTATAGTAAGGGTTAATGTGGCCAAATAGTTTAGGAAGAGCTTTTGTAGTCACTGTCAGACAACAGCTCCTTATATGATGTCATTATTAAAAAAATTTAACCATAACCTTTCTCTGGGCTAGTTCAGCAGACGAAAAAATTACTTTGTACTTAAAAAAACATGTTCAGCTACAAAAGTGTCAATGGCACCAACAATGCCAGACCAAAGGATTCTAAGAAAAACAGGAAATTCCAAAATAACGATTTTTATCCCAAAATGAAGTTTTTTCACAATACAGGAAAAATTCTTTGTTTAATGAAAACAATACTCTGTCATACATAAAATCATGCAAACTCAACCTTCCTTTGAGTAAAATGCACACAGACATCATGAAAACATGCCTATATAATATTGACCCCCTTAAACCCCACTTTTATATAGTAAAACTGGGGTTTACAGGGGTATACATTATTTTTCTTATTTCTGCTCAAAAACATAGATTGTGGTACTCGTTAGAACTGCCTCACCGAGGCAGTTCTAACGAGTACCTACAATCTATGTTTTAGAGCAGTAATATGAAAAATATCAGAATTTTTATCTAAAAAACTTACAGTTTTTGGTGGTGAAATTTCCAATATATTTGAATAGGAGTGTTTTCGTAATGTATGGCCCCAGAAAAAGAGGCCAACCCTTTGAGAGGCTAAAAATGCTTCGAAAGTTCCTCATAGACAACGAATAATCTGTAGAGGGTTCCTCTTGCAAAATGTGTGTTTCTTGATAACAAATAAGGCTTTTTTCACATTTGGGAGCCCAGACATCACTTTTAACGCGAAAATGTCAATTTTTAATTTTTGGGTAAAAAGTACTGTTTTTTGCGAATTTTAAAATGAAAATTTTGATTTAATAAATTTTTGTTGGAAACACTCCTTTAGGGCTTCCTTTTAAAGAAACATTCAACGATATTTTGATACCTTCTGTGGTTTTGCCCATGCACCAGGCTAAAGTTTGTATATATGGAAATTTGCACTATGTGGCCCTTAAATTATTTTGTTGAGTATACATTTGCAATATTCACTTAGTGAGATCTTTGTTGGGGGATGGGGAAGAAATGTTTTGTATGAAACTAGTGTATTTACCCTAAATATCTGGGCCCAGTTGTTCAAAAATTAATGAAGTTGTTAGCTAATGTGATGTTAAAATTTGTGTCTTGAGCTAAGCAGATACATTGATACTCATCGCTGAAAAAAATGTGAGTAGCTTTTGCATTTGAGTAGCTTTTGCTTTTGCATTGCAAAAGCTACTCACATTTTTGTAGCAAAAGTATCAATGTTTTTAAAAACACCTTAGCTACAACAGTTAACAAGTTTGTCATTAACGACCTTGTTAAGCTAACAGTACTTTGAACAACTGGGCCCTGGACATTATGATTCCTTTAATACCATATTTGTTCTGAAATCTGAACAAATTTATTTACTACATGTACTTATTGATGTGTTTAAAAACTGCTGGATGAGTGGCAAATAGTGTTTACCCTGATCAGATTCCGCATTCTGTGGCATCTGATCTGGGTCTACACTGTTTGCTTTTGTCTGTCTGTCCCATTATGTTGGGTAAATATGTTTTTTGGTGAAAAAATGACAGAGTTTATCCTTGATTAATACCAGAATTATTTTTGTTAACATATTAAGGACCCTGGCTTATTTGCAGAATTAGAAGGAGAGACACCAACAAATATTGTTGTGTTGTGCCGTGGACGTATTTTCAATATGCAACTGTTACATCAGGATGGTGAGGTGCTTACACCACCAGAGATAGAGAAACAACTGAGGTATATCAGAAACATCTGTGATAGTCAGCCACCTGGCCCTGAGGTCGGGGCATTGACAGGGGATAACAGGACCACCTGGGCAGAGGTATGCTGGAAACTGTGTTACAGTAAATGTCCTAATATTTTCTAAATCTTCTGTCCATACTTTTTTGGACTTAATTTTGCTTTTTATGAAGTTATTTCCTAGAATATTTTAGTAGAGCAGGAGCTTCAGGAACAGACTGATCTGGGTCTGCACTGTTTGCATATGCCATTTTATCAGTAACTTTGGTGTATGAAATTTTAGGACATTCACTGTACATAATTTTTTAATCCCACAACATAATGGTAAAATATTATGTTTTCACACTGAACAGCCATGGCCTAGTTAATTGACTGACTTGACATGTTTTAACAGTGTTGAGTGGGTTGTAAAACTTCAAATCAAAATCAGATCCATGGTGGTCCAGTGGGGCACTAAAGTTTTCAAAATGGATCATTGGAAGTTTAGAGCAGCCAATTTTTAGCTCGGCTGTTTTCGAAGAAAGCGACGAGGTATTGTCATAGCTCTGGCGTCGTCTGCGTCGTCTGCGTCGTCGTGGTGCAAAAACTTGGACATTTTGTAATATCTCTGTCGTTACTGAAGATATTTACTTGGACTAATTGTTCATTATGAAAAGGGGAACTCATACCAATAGGGGAGGTAACCCTCAAAATATTTTGGGCACAGTAATGCCCCTTTTTTGACTTAGAATTTAATGTATTTAAGTTGTTCTGTTGCTTATAATCAAACATGCCCTATATATTTCTAAAAGAAACTGCAGCCGAGCGTTGGCGCCCGCATGCGGTGCTCTTGTTATGACAAAAAAGCAAGATTTTCCCATCATCATTGCTGTCAAAAACAGGTTGGAAATATCTTGATATTCCTGACCAGTTTTTGACAGCAGTGATGACGGGGAAAAAATTGCTTTTTGTCTTAAACTGTCAAGATTGAACCCTGCTAGTTGCATGCTCAAATTAATTCTTTGAAAAGTGCTGTGGCAAGGTACAAAATTGGTTACACAGTTTTGTTTTTTTTTCAGAGCAGTAGTCCTTGTAAAGGTCGGCCAGTTCTCCTGTGCAGTGTTAAAGGCAGAATATTATTATGAAAATATAAAATAGCACCTGTTTATTTTGAAGGGCTTTAAGATACCTTATTACATAGTTATTAATATTGAATGTTTAAAACAATGGAATATAATCAAAGGAGCAAGCATGCAGAAATCAGTCAAATTTGGATTTTAACAGTGTCAGTTATAGCCATATAATAAAAGGGTCTGTAAGGACTTTGGGTCTAACAATAAATAATCTGCGAGACATGCGCCACCATATCGTTTCTTCTATTTTATTATCGCTGTAACATCGTTGTAATGGCGTTCTAATGGTGTTGTAATGGCGATTCTCTGGAATTATGCAAAAATAAAACCAATTCCAGAACTACATAATAAACACAATTCAATTATAGACAGTTAATTTTCAACTAACTCGCGTTGCCGGCCTCGGTGGCTCAGTTGGATGCGCCGTCCGACTGGAGACCAGGAGGTCGCGGGTTCAACCCCCGCCGAGGTCGGCAACATTCTTTCGTGGAGATTGATCATGAAATATTTTCTATGGTCATTCTCTCCCTTCCGCTGATTCAAGAAGGGCAGTTGTCAGTTTCTGGCGAAAGAATGTGCACAATACTGGTTAACCACTTAGAGGACTAAGCCTGCCCAGTAAACGTGTGGTTAGGTAAACTGACCGCGCTCGACATGACCCCATTGGGTTGACTGAGCCGTAAAACCTCAACACAAACAAACTAACTCGCGTTGATCTGTATTGTACTCGCGCAGCGATAGGCGATAATCTTTAATTTGCATTCCAAAATTTAAATGAACTTAACATTATTCCTGAATTTCATAATGCATCTTTCAATAAATAACTTAAATGAACTAGACTATTGTTTGATAATATTAGAATGTCTCTTACCGACTATGCGACCTTTTAGTTCCTCGAAATCCTTAAAATGTCGACCGCTACGGTACAACGTCTTTACTTGTTGTCAAGGTAATTGCGTTTTTAAGCGTAAAGACGTCACAAGACTAGACGTTAAGCGCTACGTAATGTAGTGTCGCATCAAATTACACATATTAAATGAGCGTTTTTAATCAGTGAACATTTCAGTATTTCATGACAACGTTTTCATTTTGAACAGAAAATCTAAGAACTGACAAGGTTCTTACAGGGTCATTGCACCAAATATATAAGTATAATTTTTCTCATGATGGAATTATTGTACATTTACATATGAAATCATACACAGAGGTATTAAGGAGCCAGGATTTTTCTGCTATTTTTACCAGAGAGACAAATTTTGACTTCCTGTTTGCCATCTTGCACACAAAGTTCATTTTGAAAATTGATCTACCCTAAAAGGAAAGAATTTAGGGAGCAAATTTGGGAGGGGAGCAAATTTTTTCCTTTAAGTGTAGACCCCTTTTCAGAAAGGAAGCAAAACCAATTTTGATAGAGTCACCTTCCTTGAAAGTGCATCCATTCCATTCAATGAATTGTTCAATTTGCAGTTGAGGAGCAGATTAATAGCCCTACATCCTCAGAACTATGCCAATCTGGAAGAAATTCAGAAGAGTGTGTTTGTTGTGGTACTAGATGATGACAGTCCAATTGATGAAAGTGACGTAAGTAAAATAGGTCTCATTGTAGTATTCTTTGACCTTATAAAAAGTTAGCATTCATTGCCGCTGGATGAATTCTTAAAGTCTGAATTTAGATTTTGTTTTTTTATGCATTGTGTGTACAGTGTACACCATCTCCTGTTTGGAATTCTGTATGTTCAAATTAAAAAATTAAGGAGCATCACAACATACGTTTTGATTGAGAAATAAGGAACATCAAATAGAAATACCTTTTTGGTTGAAAAAAGGAACCTTTTGTGGAGCTGTGAAAGATTATGTTACAGTTGAACTTCAGTGGTTCGAACATCTTTTGGACCATGGAAATTTTTTCGAAATACGGGTAGTTCGAGCCACTGAGGGTTAATCATGGTACCAGGTCAGGAAGCAAATGGCAATAATTTAAGGAAATCTATTTGATCTTCTACACAATAATGGTATGTTGAGTGTACTCATGTACTTTATGAGGCAATTCTAATGAGTACGCACAACATACAATTTCATGATAAAATAAGAAAATTTTCTGAAATATTTGTTTTCTGGAGCGTGGAAGAGTTTTGTAGGGACTCGAGCTTGGAAGAGTTTTGTAGGGACTCAGAAATGAGTTCAAATAAGCCATGGTAAATGAGCCATTGGTGTTCAAGCTGTTCATTACGAAAACACGCCTATGTAATTTTGACCCCCTTAAACCCCACTTTTATATAGTAAAACTGGGGTTTACAGGGGTATACATTATTTTTCTTATTTCTGCTCAAAAACATAGATTGTGGGTACTCGTTAGAACAGCCTCGCCGAGGCGGTTCTAACGAGTACCCACAATCTATGTTTAAAGCAGATATATTAAAGATATCAGAGTTTTTTTTAACTGAAAAGTTTCAGTTTTTGAAGGTGAAATTTTCTGTATATTTGAATAGGCGTGTTTTCGTAATGTGAGTTTCAACACATGCTAATAAGTCCATGTAATATATACAACCCATGCTCCCCTATAATATATAGTGACAATGAATTTGGTTTTGTGTGTGTGTGTGTGTGTGTTTTAAGTTTTCATTACGAAAACACGCCTATACAAATACATTGTAAATTTTACCGCGGAAAATACGAAAATATTAAGATGAAAAATTGTGATATTTTACTTATTTTTGCTCAAAATATAGATTGTGGGTACTCGTTAGAACTGCCTCAGTGAGGCGGTTCTAACAAGTACCCACAATCTATGTTTTCAACTAGAAATAAGAAAAATAATGTATACCCCTGTAAACCCCAGTTTTACTATATAAAAGTGGGGTTCAAGGGGGTCAGAATTATATAGGCGTGTTTTCGTGATGCCTTTCTGTGTTTGCCTTGAGTATTCAGATACCATGAAGTTCATTTAAAAAAAAAACTGGGACATCCAAGGTATTGGGACATCCTTTAATTTCATAAAAGTAAGCATTTTTTTATGACCCAAGAATTCGGGACAAAAAGATGGCATAAATTTTCTGTAGTTTTTTGTGCATGTATTTTTGGAACACTGCATTTGCACAAACAAGCAGGTACTAAAAAGTAATTTCCTTTTTTCTCCATGACCATGTGTTGTGGATATTTACTAGAAGGAGGTGCTTCTTATGAGTACCTACAACATACACTGTATGTTTTTGTGAAGGAATCTTAAAAATATTTATCTAGCTACCTCTATTATGCAGAACTATGATTTCAATTATATTTCAGTTGTTTCACCACTTACTGGCAGGGAACTCAACAAACAGATGGTTTGACAAATCATTAAGTTTAATTTTTTACAAGAATGGACTCGTCGGCTCAAACTGTGATGTAAGTAACAGACACAAGATAAATATACCTCAAAGATTTGTAGAAAATGAACTAAACAAGTGGTTCATTTATGTTCAGATTCTGTTCTATAGTTTATAAATTTACTTATCATATATTTACTAGAAAATATGTTCATTTTGTGTATGTGATACTCGTTCGTTCATCTGTCATTACTGACAGTGATCAATCCTAATCATCTGTATGATGTGTTATTATTTGTGTGTTCTAAGATGGCTGATGAGACCAATCTTAGCTCTAAACTGCCTGTTGCAGATAGAGCAAGAGAAGTCTGAGGAAGAAAGCTCTGTTGGTGAAGCCTTAGCTCTGGCTTTCCGCTGTGCACGTTTCTGCTCGGCTTCGCTGATTCTTTTTGCTTCGTATTCACCAGCTCCCTTTCTTATCAGGCCTCGCCACTTTGTTCGATCCTGTGCAATCTGTTCCCACAACTCTGTTGGTATGTTGAAGTCTTTAAGGGAGGCTTTGAGGGTGTCCTTGTATCGCTTCTTCTGACCACCATGGAAGCGTTTTCCAACTTCTAGTTCTCCACGGAGGATTTTCTTTGGCAAATGTTCATCAGGCATTCTGGTAACATGACCTGCCCATCTTAACTGTGCCAGTTTCAGAAGACTATGTACACTCTGCATCCCTGCCCTTTTCAGGACTTCTGTGTCTGGAATCCTGTCTTGCCACTTGATCTTTAGAAGTTTTCTAAGACAGCTTGTATGAAAGTGGTTCAGTCTTTTGGCATGCCGTTGGTAAACTGTCCAAGTTTCGCATGCGTATAATAGTGTTGGCAGCACCACCGATCTGTATACTTTCAGCTTTGTGTCAAGTCTGATTCCACTTCGGTCCCAAATACTTCCACGTAGCCGACCAAATGCTGCATTAGCTTTGGCAATGTGATACTAACATGGCTTTCAAGCACATATCACTCTAGTGGAGTGCAAAAGGTGTGATAATGTGTCACATGGGTGATATAGCTTTTTTTGTTCGGGCATAATACCCATATCACCAGGTCACATGGGTGATACGTTTTTTTTTGCTCGGGCAAAAAACCCATATCACCACATATGGAGCAATATTCAGCCTTGCCTTTGACTCCGCATACAATATCAAATAGGCAAACTTGTCAGAAACAAAAATGTATGATAATTAGATTATGATATGGCAATTTTCATATCATACCCCACATCAACCCTCAACCCATATCAGCACATATGGCCTTCGGCCCTCGGGCTGATGTGGGTGTTGATATCAGGTATGATATGAAAATTGCCATATTATAATCTCTATTTATCATATTCTACCTAATTAGCATTCTGTAATTAATAGGATTTTCAAAATTACTGGAGAAAATTGTAGTAGTAAAATATTTACCTGACTAAGGCTTAAAGAGAAATAAGAAGATGACTTCATGAGATGATTATTTAATGATACATGTGCAGTATTTTTTCTGATTTTCTTTATATAAGCATATGTTGTTGGTACTCATTTGAATTGCCTCAACTTGTTGAGGCAATTCATATGAGTACCAACAACATATGATTTTATAAAGAAGCAGATAAAAGTACATGGGTTGTAATTTAAAGACTGCAAAATAGCTAGACTGTGTGCTTATAAGAGTATGTGGGGTAATTAGGTCAAATAGGGTATATGTATGAGCTGAGTCATGGGAAACGACAAGTTATATAAGCATATGCAACTAGCAAAGGTGCATCAACACAGTCTGGTCCTGACCTGTGCTGTTTGCTGATGTAAGCAGTACACCAAGAAGAACTCTAACCAACTAACTAGATGTGGCCTCACTGAGGGGCTGGGTATGCACACTAAATGATTGATTCAACAGAAAGTCTAAAGCGCATTCTGCTCACGACGGCACTTATATGTCTCAGTTTGTTGAAATATATACATATTTTGTGGTACTCATAAAAAGTGTATCTTTGCATTAGAAGTGCCTCAGTCAGATACTTCAAATGAGTACCTACAATAAAAGAGAAAGTTAAGAAAACAGTCAAAAGTTTTTCAGTTAAAAAGTGCCTTATCCAGAAATATGTTTGTTTGAGCTGCATCATTGCCAAGCTACATAGCACATTATTGCATAAAAAGCAGTGTCGCAGATTATTAACAGCCGTGCATTAACCGGCATAAAGCCGTGTATTAACAATGCAATTCACGCACTGTTAATGCACGGCTACGCAACTTTCAATATGATCATACCGGGGCCACAGATTTGCTGCTGTTACAAGATGTGTACTGCCCGGCCCTAGAACGAGCATAGTCCGTGGAAATTGCGTTCGGGAGACATCGATGAAAAAGCGAAACAAAATATTGCATGAAAGAACGCAAAATATAGCAAATGTTTTCAGTTTTGATGCAATAATAGCGATCGGACATTGGTTTTCAACACCTCCCTCGGGACCTGGCGAATGTTAATGCATGAAAAACCATGTTTGATCCCTATAGTAGCACATCTTACTGCACATCCACGGCTTACAAGTTCAGATCCCAGCTTGGCCACACTTTTGTGGAGATTTATTGTAAAATCATTTCTTTAGTCATTCTGTTGATTCAAGAAGGTCAGCTGTCAGTTACTGGCATAAGTTATGGGCTCAGAGGACTAGTTAACCACTTAGAGGACTAACTCTGTCCAGGAAAAGTGTAAGTAGGTTAACTGACTGGCTTGACTTAACCTTAATAGTATTTGATAGGCCCTAAAATTCTAGCTCAAAAATGGTGCTGCATTACATAAAACATAAAGAGACAAAGCTCCAAATAGGATACTTATTCAGGTAGGCACTTCCAAAGAGTATCCACAACCTGTGGAGAAATAAGAAAAAAAACAATAAAACATCATTTTGAAAAAAACAACAACACTTAATCTGCAACTGTGAACCTTATAATTTTTGCAGTCTGATCAAGAGGAAGCCTAGATATAGTTGAACCAACTGATACCTAGTTCCAGATAGGAGGATTATCCAGAAACTTTTTTTTTTCTCATTCTCCATTGTAACATAGGGTGTGGGTCCTTACTGCAAGTGTCCCGATTCTCCATGAAAACATGTTGTGAGTACCCACAAGGCATGTTTTCAGTGGGAAATAAGGAAACTATCATGTTGGAAAAATGTGTATTATCTGAAATTATTATACTGTGGTATGAGTGTGCAGATTATATCTTAAAGAGTTTCCATGTACAACAGTCTTATTACATTAACACTTAACATTCTGGGTGAATATTTTGGCAGAAGACATTTTGAAATATTTTTTTCCCAGAAAACAGGATTTGGCATTGCATGCAAGTTGTCCCCATTGGAGACAGTTTGCATGCAAAAGACATTTTGAAATAATTTTTCAGCTGAAGACATTTTGAAAAAAATTTTCCCCAGAAAACAGGATTTGACTTGCATGCAAATTGTCCCCATTGGAGACATTTTGCATGCAAAAGACATTCTGAAATATTTTTCAGCAGAAGACATTTTGAAATATTTTTTCCCCAGAAAACAGGATTTGACATTGCAGATAAATTGTCTTCTTTGGAGACAATTTACTTGCAAAAGACATTTTGAAATATATTTCGGCAGAAGAGGTTTTGAAATATATTTTTCCCCAGAAAACAGGATTTGCATGCAAAAGACATTTTGAAATATTTTTCAGCAGAAGACATTTTGAAATATTTTTCCCCAGGAAACAGGATTTGACATTGCATGCAAATTGTCTGCAAAACAGGATTTGACATTGCATACAAATTGTCTTTAAAACAGGATTTGATGCAAATTGGAGACAATTTACATGCAATGTTGTCTCCTTTGGAGACAATTTACATGCAATGTAATTTACATGCAGTGTCAAATCCTGTTTTCTGGAAAAAAACAAGAAAAATACTTTTGTCTGCTGAATTTGCCCAGAGAGTGGCAAAGGTTGGTAATGGTGTACTGTTATAGGTTTGTGTACAGTAAAGCCCCCATGACTCGAACACCGGTGGCTTGTTCACCTCTGATGATTCTAACTCGTTTTTGAGTACCTAGAAAATTCTTCCGATAACTCAAGAAAACAAATAAAATATTTAATGTCATTTTAGGGAATCGTTCTTATTTATCATGAAAATGTATGTTGTGTGTACTCATTAGAATTGCCTCATCAGGGCAATTCAAATTACACTCAACATGCCATTATTTTATACAAGATCGAAAAGATATCTGTAAATTATCCCTTTTGCCTCCTGAACTGGCCCTGTGATTGACCTTCAGTGGTCTGAACTACCCATTACTAGAACTAATTTTCATGGTCCGAAAGATGTACAAGCGATTGGAGTTCGACTGTATTATGTCCCCTATGTTCCTCTATAATATATACATGTAGTAAAAACAGGGGTATGTTGCGGTCTGCATTATTTGGCAAATTTTCAGAATTTTGTGATTTGTAAACCGGCTTTTTAGTTTGTTGACTACTTTTTAGCAACCATTTACTGCTTTTAGGCAATAACAGGAAGTCAGTCTGTAAGCACTTCAAAGCTTTTGAAGCAGGAGAACTCTGTAAAATTTCGGTGTTTGTCCTGAATGAGCAGGCACTGCCTCACGAAAATTTGAATATAATGTTTTAACCATTTTACTGTATAAATTTGCCTAAATGTGCTTAACCCATTTATGCCTAGCATCCCATAAAAGGGACATTGGCAAATAGTGTAGACCCTGATGCAGCATCTGATCAGGGTCTACACTGTTTGCATTAAATACAAGAATTTCTATAAAACATGATAAAAATAAAAACTAACCAGACATCCCTTCAAATGGAAATGGACCTGTGGAAAGATTTTAGGTAGAAGAGTCCACTCAGCATAAATGGGTTAATAGCCGAAACTGCTCTCATTCCCTTCATTATACAATGTATGTGAAATTCATATAGCTTTAGATTAAAGGCGTATCAAGTATCAAGATAAATATCTCTGTTATTTTTCCACAAAAAACATATGTTGTAGGTGCTCATTAGAAATGCCTCTGCAAGGTGCTTCACATAAGTACTTACAACATACATTTTAGTGGAGAAATAAGAAAAATATAATTTTTTCTTTGTTAAAAATTGGGTTTAGAGCTGTGGCTATTAAGTATACATTTTACATAGGTGTTAGCAAAGTGCTGAGGACCTTTATATATTCTTTTTGATTTCAGCATTCACCTGTAGATGCTATGGTGCTGGTAACCAGTACATACTACTGTGATCTCAGTGTTAAGAAATGTAAAGGAAAATGGCAGGTTAGCGAAAACTGAAATAGTGAGATAATGAAAGAAAAACATAAATATTGGAGAAAGCCATAATATAGCTAGTAAAGTTGTAGATCAGTAGATCATATTCTGCTCCATTAGACCATAATGACAACTTACTGTATATATAAAAAGTGAAAGCTTAGTTTGCATGTCAACAGTCATATCAGCTGTCAGGGCTTGTTGATCTTCTGAGTATGTGGAGTGCACATGTTCTGTAAGCCATCTTACAGATAGATACTGTTACGAGCCAAGCGTGACGAGAAAGAAATAAAAGTGAAACCAGCAACAAGCTTTAAAATACTAACAATATTTATTCACAAAAAAAAATGAGACAAGATTCAAAACAAAAGAATGTCAGTAGACAGTACCTTTCAAGTCTATGTCACAAAGTCCCTCTGAAATAATCCACGAGAATTTATAAAACAAATGCTTTGAATAACAGTTTCTGATCCCACAATTTAAAGTTTCTGAATTCAGAATTTAAGTCCAAAAGAATAAAATATTAAAGTAATCCAGTACAGAATAATTTACAGTGAACATATACAAAGATGCCCAGATGAAAATCTTCTCTCCTTATATAATATCAAAGAACGTTCTAGAAAAAGAATTTACTACAAGCATCCCTTATTTTCCAGGTTCTTTCAAGAAACTTCTAAATATTCTATGATATGCCAAAAATAACTCAGTCTAGAATCAAGAACATAAACAACATGTTATTGTAAACATGTTGTTCCAGAAAGTTATTTTTGGAAACATAGTAAATAAAGCTATTTATGGAAACATAGTAAACATGATGTTTAAAATAATTGAACACCCTGTTATATAACACTTCCTCTCTTCAAGGAAAAGAAAGATTTATGTGATAAAGCTTTCTTTTGCCATAAAATTATCATAAAATAAAATACTGATAAAAGCAATTACTATCTTACATACAGCAAGTTACAGGAAACCACAGATCAAGACATCATGCTCTAGACAAGGCATCAGGAATAATATTATCTTTTCCCCTGATATGCCTGATGTCAAGATTGTATTCTTGTAACAACAAGCTCCATCTGAGCAGCCTCTGATTCTTGCTTTTCATCTTATGGATGAAAGTCAGCGGATTGTGATCACTGAAAACAACAATAGGTGAGGATGAAGAAGTCAGATAAACTTCAAAATGTTGAAGAGCAAGAATGAGAGACAAACATTCTTTCTCTACTGTAGAATAATTCTTTTGATGTTTGTTAAACTTTTTGGAAAAGTAACAAACTGGATGATCCACACCATTGTCATCCTCTTGCAGCAATACACCACCTGCACCAACATCACTCGCATCTACGGCTAGCTTAAATTCTTTATTAAAATTCGGCGCCAAGAGAACTGGCTCACTCCTCAGTATAGCTTTCAGTTTATCAAAAGCATTCTGACAATCACTGGTCCACTTAAACCTCATTCTTTTACTAAATAAATTAGTCAGTGGCTCAGCAATGACAGAAAAATTATTACAGTATTTTCTGTAATAACCAGCCATACCAAGAAACCTCATCAGTTGTCTTTTGCATGTGGGCACGGAAAATCTGAAATAGCTTCAACTTTAGCTTCTATAGGTTTAACCTGACCATGACCCACAACATGTCCTAGAAATGTTAAAGTTGCATGACAGAATTCACTTTTAGCAAGGTAATACCTGGCTTGCAATGGTTTGCCAGGAATAGGCAAAAGAGCAAGTACCCTGTCTCCAGGCATGAATTTTCTTTCTTTTGCATTTTCATCATACCAACATTTCATTTTCCTTTGTGCTGACTTAAGATTGGTCCGAGCAGCTTCACAAGCTTTAGACAGTCGGTCTTTAAAATCTGATACATACTGAAGTAAGTTCAGAGAACTGTCATCGTTTGAGAAAAATTTTTCTTTCAAAAGTTTCAAAGGTCCACGCACAGTGTGGCCAAATACCAGCTCAAATGGACTGAAACCAAGAGATTCCTGAACAGATTCTCTAACGGCAAACAACAACAAATGAATGCCTTCAACCCAATCTTTTTCAGTGTCAAAGCAGTATGATCTGATCATATTTTTCAGTGTCTGATGAAATCTTTCCAGGGCACCTTGACTTTCAGGATGGTAAGGCGATATTGAGTAATGCCCAACTCATGCATGACCTGCTGAAAAATTCCTGACATGAAATTTGAGCCCTGATCCGACTGAACAGACTTTGGGAGGCCTACAAACATGAAAAACCTTACTAAAGCCTTAACAATATTCTTTTTTTTAATATTCCTAAGTGGAATGGCTTCTGGGAAATGTGTAGAAGCACACATTATAGTGAGAAGATACTCATGGTCTGACTTTGTTTTGGGCAAGGGACCAACACAATAATTATTCTGCTAAAAGGTTCATCAAAAGCAGGTATGGGCTGTAAATGAGCTTTCGGTATTGTCTGGTTGGGTTTTCCTACCATCTGACAAGTATGGCAAGATTTACAAAACTGAGAAACGTCAGATTTTAACCCTGGCCAGTAAAAATGGTTAAGAATTTTGTGATAGGTCTTATTTATACCTAAATGACCTGACATGGGAGTGTCATGGGCCAAGTTCAAAATTTCAGGGCGATAAATCCTCGGAACCACAATTTGGTGGTTAACAGTCCACTCATCTTCTGCTGAGACATCAGGAGCACGCCATTTTCTCATCAAAATGCCATTTTTGACAAAAACAGACTTGGACTTGATCTATTTCTTTCTCATCAAAAGCCCTTTCAGATAAAGGCAAAATTTCAGGATCATTATGCTGTTCCTTACAAAGTTGTGACCTTGACACCAAGTCATGACACTGACCTTGGTCATTTAATATTGAAGAGTAATGACTGGACTCTGACTTGTCACTTAAGTCTGTCTGCTTGTCAGACAGGCTGGATGAAAGAGAATTTGTAATCTCATAATTAAAAGACTGACCCAAAAAGGTATCAGTTAAATCAATGTCCCCATCATTCTGTTTTGCTTTCTTTGCCCTGGTCCTTGTAACGGCACATGATGGATAAAGATCAGGGATTTCCTGTTCAATGGGATCAGGTGGCTGATCAATACAAGGTATGTTAGTCAAAAGTGGGTCTACCACAACCTTATCTCCTGCTAAGTCATTGCCTAACAGTAAGTGAACACCTTTAAAAGGTAAAGAAGGTCGAATACCAACAGCCACTAAACCAATTACTAAGTCTGAGGATAAATAAATGTTATGAAGAGGAACATTAACAAATCCACACTCTACACCCTGAATAAGGACACTTGTCCCAAAAGAAGTCTTCTCAGAAAAAGGCAGTGTATCTGCTAAAATAAGGGATTGAGAAGCTCCGGTATCTCGTAAGATTTTAATTGGGGTAGACTGGGCATAGTCACTATTTAGTGACACAAAACCATCTGATAAGAATGGTTCATAAATCTCCATAACAGAATCAGTCTCAGGCCTTTCGGTCTGGATAGGATCTTCCTCCTTAACACATGACTGTGGTTTTAACCGTAAAGAGGTAAGGCCTGTAGGTTTAAGCCCCTCTTGTTTTTCTTTCTTTCTTTTCAAATATAAGCATTCAGAAATAATATGACCTGTCTTTTTGCAATAATTGCATATTGGTTGAGATAAGGGATTTTGATCCTTGTTTTCACCAGAAGATTTGGGTTTAGGAGTAAATGTTTGGCAATGATTGCCAGATGGATTACTAGGACTATGTTTGGATCCTGATTGTGGGATAAATGGTCTTCTAGAGGGATTTGACTTATTTATAAATGAAACCTTATGTGTTAAAGCATAATCGTCTGCAAGTCGAGCTGCAGCTTCCAAAGTTTCAACCTGTTTCTCATCTAAAAAGGATTTAGTGTCTGAATTTATGCACCTTTTGAACTCCTCTACAAGCATTAGCTGCCTAAGTTTTTCATGATTAGAGCCAATTTTCTTTGAAGAGCACCATCTATCAAATAACTGTTCTTTAATTCTAGCAAATTCTACATGAGTCTGCTCATTTTCTTTCTTACAGTTCCTAAATTTTTGCCTGTAAGCCTCAGGGACCAACTCATCAGCCTTAAGAATTAATTCCTTTACAGTATCATAACTGGAGCTCTGCTCGACAGTCAGCTGAGTATAAATTTCTTGAGCCTTCCCAATTCTAACACTTTGCAAAAGCAAGGTCCAATGCTCCTTTGGCCATTTTAAATTTTCTGCTACTTTTTCAAAATGAAGAAAATATTTGTCAACCTCTTTTTCCTGAAATGGAGGAACTAATCTGATGTGTTTGGTAACATCAAAATGAGTGCCAGAGTCTAAAGGTTGCCGTTCTACTGTCATGTTTTGCATTTCTAATTCTTTCATTCTTAATTGTGTATCAAATTTTATTTTTTCCCTTTCTATCTGAATTTGTCTTTCTTTTTCTTTCTCTCTCTCTTCCATTTCCATTCTTTCTTTCTGCACTCTTTCTTCCATTTCCATTCTTTCTTTCTGCATTTGTCTTTCTTTTTCTTTCTCTCTCTCTTCCATTTCCATTCTTTCTTTCTGAACTCTTTCTTCCATTTCCATTCTTTCCTTCTGCATTTGTCTTTCTTGTTCTAATCTTAATTTTTCTAACTCAATTTGCTTCTGAATTTCAAGCTCTTGCATTTGCAAACCTGTCTGAGTTACGAGAACAAAAGACAAAGCAGAAGAATCAAGAATTTCCTTATCAACCAAAAATTGAACCAAAATATTTTTTATTTCCTGTTTTAACACAGACTTATTTACAGAAGCCACTTCATAGTGAGCAGCAATGTCCAACAAATCTGACTTTTTGGCCAAATTTAACAGCTCCTGTGAAGGCGCTGCTAAGAAAGCTTGAAGGTCAGATGACATGATTGCTTTTTGCTGGTTTTATCAAGTAAATTTATCAGTCAGAGTTTATTTATTGATATTTTTCAAAAGTCAATACTTTAGAGTTGACTCTTAATCCATTAGGTTTCTCACCGCTGTGGTTCGAGCCTCGCTCGGGTCACATGTGGGAAAGCCAAGTTCTGCTTACGGATGGTCAGATGGTTTTTCTCCGGGTTCTCCGGTTTTCGCCCACCTTTGATGAACGATCAGCTCGATATAAGTGAAATATTCTTGAAAGGGCCGTAAAACCCAAATCAAAAAAAAAAAAAAAAAAAAAAAAAAAAAAAAAAAAAAAACTTTTTTTTTTTATTATTATATTTTTTTGGAAAGTCAATACTTGTTTTTTATCAAAATAAAGATTTTTATATTTACTGAAATTTTTTAAAATTCATTACTTGTTTTATAGCAAACAAATATTTTTTTTTTTCTTTAAAAATCAATATTTGTTTTCTTTAAAAAGCTCAAACTTGTTTTAGCTCAAGAAAATGTTCGATCCTGGACGAGCCCCCAATTTCTGTTACGAGCCAAGCGTAACGAGAAAGAAATAAAAGTGAAACCAGCAACAAGCTTTAAAATACTAACAATATTTATTCACAAAAAAAAAAAAATGAGACAAGATTCAAAACAAAAGAATGTAAGTAGACAGTACCTTTCAAGTCTATGTCACAAAGTCCCTCTGAAATAATCCACGAGAATTTATAAAACAAATCCTTTGAATAACAGTTTCTGACCCCACAATTTAAAGTTCCTGAATTCAGAATTTAAGTCCAAAATGAATAAAATATTAAAGTAATCCAGTACAGAATATTTTACAGTGAATGTATACAAAGATGCCCAGATGAAAATCTTCTCTCCTTATATAATATCAAAGAACGTTCTAGAAAAAGAATTTACTACAAGCATCCCTTATTTTCCAGGTTCTTTCAAGAAACTTCCAAATATTCTATGATATGCCAAAAATAACTCGGTCTAGAATCAAGAACATAAACAACATGTTATTGTAAACATGTTGTTCCAGAAAGTTATTTTTGGAAACCTAGTAAATAAAGCTATTTATGGAAACATAGTAAACATGATGTTTAAAATAATTGAACACCCTGTTATATAACAATACATTATTTACTCTTTTACTCTAAGAATTGAGACACTTATCAACTTACCATACTTGTCCTAAAATTTGAAATAGTCCATTCTACTACCTCTTGATATGTCTAAAATATCTCTGTATGTATGATAAACAGCATATATCCTAATCAGATGCCACAGTCTGTGGTGTCTGATCTGGGTCTACACTGTTGCAAAGGCCTATCTGTCCAAATATTTAGGGTTATTACGGTACCCTAAACATTTGGATACCTTTACTGTTTTCCATAATTGTTCATAAAGTCCATTTTATTACGTGCATTCTTCAGCTTCTGATCTGAGTCTACTATGTATGCACTGTCTGAATACTAAAGATAAATAAGTTGGTTTAACACTTGCCCCACTATGGGCAGATTCAGCAAATTGATGTTCTTTTATTTTTGCTAGAAAATAGGATCTGACACTTCATACAAATTGCCTCCTGTGGAGACAATTTGCATGAAGTGTCAAATCCTGTTTTCTAGGAAAAATAAGAAAAAATGTTTCAAAATGTCATCTGCTAACATTTTTACCCAGCATGCAAAGTGTTAAGGCAGTAAGGATGATACTTTTTTTGTTATTTTGGTACTAAAACATGTCTTACTGGTGCAATTCTAATGTACACTCACAAGCTGTGTTTGGCTTAAAAATAGCAAAAAAAGTATATTCTGACTGCTTTTGTTATCTGGAATTATGTAGATACTTGCATTTCAAACATTTTACAATGTGTACTTTAATGCTCTCTTCATGTTTGCTGTAAGACTGGATTATGGGCCAGAGTGAATACACATATATTTTATTGGGAGAGAAACCAAGCAGAAAGATGGATATTTATACCTAACACAGGGGACTTGATAAGGAGGAGTATTTGATGATAATTCTGGGATAATTTTTCTTATTTCTCCATAAAAACATATGTTGTGGGTACTCATTAGAAGCGCCTCGCCGAGGTGCTTCTAATGAGTACCCACAATATATGTTTTTATTGTGATATAAGAAAAATTATCCCAGAATTATCACCTGATACGCAATCTTAACAAGTCCTCTGCTAACAGCTACTGTATTTACTCTTAGTACAGTGGAACCTCGGTAATTCGAACGCCAATTTTTCGAAACTACCAGATTTTTCGAAGACGACTGATGGTCCGGACTTCTTTCGCTATAATTTTTGTGAAAAAATATCACAGATTTTTCGAATTTCAATTTTTCGAAAGATCAGTTGGTCCCAATCAAAGAAATTCCTATTAAAATCCCCTGCTAAATTCGAAATACCAAACTGCC
The DNA here is from genome assembly GCA_964016985.1 of Anodontia alba. Lineage (NCBI taxonomy): Eukaryota > Metazoa > Mollusca > Bivalvia > Lucinida > Lucinidae > Anodontia > Anodontia alba. The sequence continues at coordinate 3,941,919 of OZ024833.1, forward strand.
AGTCAAGGTCACGCATGGTGATCATGATTTCTTTGTGCGGCGAGTTCGATTGTTACACATCCGAGTGACTTCACGGGTTTATTCACCACAGGTAGCTGACACCGTCTTAACGGTGAATAGTCTGAACATATTTGTCGGACCCAATCAAAGAAATTTCTGTTGAAATCCCCTGCTAAATTCAAAATTCCAAACTGCCAAGCAAGGTCACGCACGATGATCATGATTTCCTTGATTGTTACACACCCGAGTGACTTCACAGGTTTATTCGCTACAGGTAATTGACACCGGATTAACAGTCATACTATTTAATGATGATCCTTGATTGAATAAAGGGTTTCTTTAATTGAGATCGTTAGCCATGATCGTGTTATTTGATAATTTTAAGTGTTTTTATTATGGGTCATTAATGAACTTTAATGGATTTTAAAGATCAGTGATTCATGTAACATGTAAATACGAAGGATCTGTAATAGTACGGTTACAGCAAAAATAATAATTCTGAGACGAATTTCCTGAATATTTTTGGACGTTTTTTTAAAGTGAAAGTAGGGACAAAAAGGCAAAACAAAATTGTCTAGAAATGTGGTTAGCCCTTTCGGATCTGTACCAGCCAGTTTATTGCAGACTGATACAAATCTTCGCTAGCTGTCAACGTTTGTCTTCTCTGCACCGCGTTTTGCAAGGTTAAATATTTCGTCAGTAAATTGGTTCGTTACTTTACATTAACCTTCATTTTTAGCTCGCCTGTACGAAGTACAAGGAGAGCTATTGTAGTCACCCCGGTCGTCCACGTTTGCGTTTGCGTTTGCGTTTGCGTTTGCGTTTGCGTTTGCGTTCCCGTTCCCGTCACACTGTGTTAAAGTTTTTCAAATGCTTATATCTCAACAGTCACTCCTCACAGAGGCATCAAATTTGGAACTTAGGTACCTTGGAGCGTCTTCTGAGATTCCAAGAGAATAAACCCCTGGGTTCATGCCCCTGGGTGGGGCTAGGGGTCAGAATCTAGGACACCTTTGTAATACTGTGTTAAAGTTTTTCAAATTCTTATATCTTGACTTTCACTCCTCATAGAGCATTCATATTTAGAATTTGGGTACCTGGACGAGTCTTCTGAGATTCCAAAAGAACATACCCCTGGGTTCATACCTCAGGGTGGGCCTTGGGGTGGGGCTAGGGGTCAAAATCTAGGACACATTTGTAAAATCTTATATGCCTACAGGTTATAGACACAACTGGTTATACATCAGCTAACTATGTGACATCAGTTTAAGTGTAAGAGAGTGAAGGTCATGGTGACCTACATTTTACGGTCAAGGTCACCTAGATTTCACGGTCCAGTGATTTTGCCTTATATCTTGAATACTATTTGTTGGATAAATGTCACACCTGGGATATTACTTCCATGTGACCCAATGAATGACCACTTACTATATCTAGGTCATTGTGACCTATATTTCATGGTTCAGTGATTTTGCCTTATATCTTGAATACTTTTTGTTGGTTAAATGTCACACCTGGGATATTACTTCCATGTGACCCAATGAATGACCACTTACTATATCTAGGTCATTGTGACCTATATTTCATGGTTCAGTGATTTTGCCTTATATCTTGAATACTATTTGTTGGATAAATGTCACACCTGGGATATTAGTTCCATGTGACCCAATGAATGACCACTTACTATATCTAGGTCATTGTGACCTATATTTCATGGTTCAGTGATTTTGCCTTATATCTTGAATACTATTTGTTGGATAAATGTCACACCTGGGATATTAGTTCCATGTGACCCAATCAATGACCACTTACTATATCTAGGTCATTGTGACCTATATTTCATGGTTCAGTGATTTTGCCTTATATCTTGAATACTATTTGTTGGATAAATGTCACACCTGGGATATTAGTTCCATGTGACCCAATGAATGACCACTTACTATATCTAGGTCATTGTGACCTATATTTCATGGTTCAGTGATTTTGCCTTATATCTTGAATACTATTTGTTGGATAAATGTCACACCTGGGATATTAGTTCCATGTGACCCAATGAATGACCACTTACTATATCTAGGTCATTGTGACCTATATTTCATGGTTCAGTGATTTTGCCTTATAGCTTGAATACTATTTGTTGGATAAATGTCACACCTGGGATATTAGTTCCTTGTGACCCGAATATTGACGTCAAAATATATCTCTGTTGGTGTGACCTATATTTCATGGTTCAGTGATTTTGCCTTATATCTTGAATACTATTTGTTGGATAAATGTCACACCTGGGATATTACTTCCATGTGACCCAATGAATGACCACTTACTATATCTAGGTCATTGTGACCTATATTTCATGGTTCAGTGATTTTGCCTTATATCTTGAATACTATTTGTTATATAAATGTCACACCTGGGATATTAGTTCCTTGTGACCCGATTATTGATGTCAAAATATATCGCTGTTGGTGTGACCTATATTTCATGGTTCAGTGATTTTGCCTTATATCTTGAATATTTGTTGGATAAATGTCACACCTGGGATATTAGTTCCATGTGACCCAATGAATGACCACTTACTATATCTAGGTCATTGTGACCTATATTTCATGCTTCAGTGATTTTGCCTTTTATTTTTATTACTATTTCATGGAGAATTGTCATACCTGGATTATTATATCTAAGTGACAAAATGATTTACATACAAATACATCTAGGTCAGTGTGACCTATATTATATGGCTTAATGATAAAAATGTTACAATATAAAATGTACCCAGCAGGCGAGCTCGCTGTCCTCCGACAGCTCTTGTCGTTATTGTTGACGGTTGTAAGTAAAAATGTAAGCTCATGTTTTCTTTTTATTTTCTGGTTCCGTAGGCCTATCAAGCATAGAAGATGATTAGCTCAACCTTCAAGCAGCTCATTATCTTTAATGCAGATGTTCCCATTACTTCAACGATATTGAATAAAAAATACGAACATATCCGAAAACTACCGATTTCGGAAATTCGAACTAGCGATAATTCTAAGGAATTACTGCAGTCCCTTGCACTTCGAATTATTGAGGTTTTACTGTATTTGTATATCTTGACTACTAGGTGATGTGTCTAAAATTGCTGCATGAGTGGCAAACAGTGTAGACCCAGATCTGAATTTTGGTCTTAATTATTTGCTCAAGTCTGTCTATCAGACTACCTAGGATTAGTTGGGTAAATAGGGAGCATTTTTTCCAGTGCTGGATATATATCTCTTTACTCTGTTTAGGGCACTCAAGAAATAAGAGATATTGCACCACCTCAGGAACTTGTGTTTGTATTAGATGATGTGATACTCAAGGGGATAGAGAATGCCAAACAAGTATACAATATGTATGTAAGTATATAATTGAGTAAACAGTCAGTAAACATAGTTCTACAGGACAAGTATGTAAGTAATCAGCCTTACCTCAACTCTGAAAAGTAATCAGTCTATCATACTCCTGATAAGTAACCAGTCTATCTTACTCCAGATAAGTAACCGGCTTACCTTACTTCCAGTGAGTAACCAGTCTACCTTCTAATAAGTAACCAGCCCAGCTTATTTCCAATAAGTAACCAGCCTACCTTACATCCGATAAGTAACCAGTTGGCCTTGCTTTCGATAAGTAACCAGTCTACCTTACTTTCAAAAAGTAACCAGTCTCCCTTACTTCCAATAAGTAACCAGCCTACCTTACTTACAGTAAGTAACCAGCCTACCTTACTTCCAATAAGTAAACAGTATATGTTACTTCCAATGGGTAAATAGCCCACCTTACTTCCAATAAGTAATCAGCCTACCTGACTTCCTATAAGTAAACATTGTACCTTACTATCAATAAGTAACCAGCCTACCTTACTTCCAATAAAAAACCAGTGTGCCTTACTTCCAATAAGTAACCAGTGTACCTTACTTCCAATAAGTAACCAGGCTACCTTACTCCCAATAAGTACCCAGCCTACCTTACTTCCAATAAGTAACCAGTCTACCTTACTTCCAAAATGTAACCAGTCTACCTTCAATAAGTAACCAGTCCACCTTACTTCTGATAAATTACCAGCCTACTTGACTTCAGATAATTAGCCAGCCTACATTACTTCCAATAAGTAACCACTCTACCTTATTTCTGATAATTAAGTAACCAGCCCACCTTCTGATAAGTAACTGGCATACATTACTTCCAGTCAAAAAACCAGCCTACCCTACTTCCAATAAGTAAGCAGTCTATTACCAGCCTACTTCACTTCAGGTAATTAGCCAGCCTACATTACTTCCAGTAAGTAACCGGTCTACCTTACTTTTGATAATTAAGTAACCAGCCCACCTTCTGATAAGTAACCGGCATACATTACTTCCAATCAGAAACCAGCCTACCCTACTTCCAATAAGAAAGCAGTATATCTTACTTACGATAAGTAACCAGCCTACCTTACTTCGGATAAGTAACCAACCTACCTTACATTCAGTTAAAATCAACCTCTTCTTTTTCTTTGTAATTACATTTTCAGTATAAAATAAATATTTAGTTACTAAATCCTTTTTTGTGTAGAATAAGAAGAAAATTTATGTTCCTACTGTTATAATCAACCAGATCAGACACCCTTATAGTGGCAGGTGATCTGGGTCTATTTGTTTTTAGCACACCTGATCACGAAGTGCTCAAGGTGAGCTATTGTGGTCAGTCAATGTCCGTCCTCCGTCGTGCAGCGTCAACCATTGCTTTAAAGGCCTACTCTACAGCCCTGGGCCAATGGATTTGAAACATGGTAGAAAGCATCGGAGTGACTTGTAGATCAAAAACAGCTAAAATGGTTCCGATCGGAAATCCAAGATGGCCGCCATGGTGGCTATCTTGAAAATCTATTTTTCACTTCTTCTCCTGAACCGACTGGCCAATTGACTTGAAACTTGGTAGGAAACATTGGGGTGACTTGTAGATAAAATAAAAGATAAAATCCTTCTGATCGGAAATCCGAAATGGCCGCCATGGTGGCCATCTTGAAAATCTATTTTTAGTTTCTCCTGAACCTAAAGGCCAATTGACTCGAAACTTGGTAGGAAGCATTGGGGTGACATGTAGATAAAAAATTGCTAAAATCGTTCCGATAAGAAATATAAAATGGCAGCCATGGTGGCCATTTTGAAAATCTATTTTTCGCTTCTTTTCCTGAACCGAAAGGCCAGTTGACTGGAAACTTGGTAGGAAGCATCGTGGGGACTTGTAGATAAAAAATAGCTATTTCATGAAATTCTGCTTTTTGCTTCTTCTCCTGAGCTGAAAGGCCAATTGACTCAAAGTTTGGTAGGAAGCATCAAGGTAACTTGTAGATCAAAAATACTAAAATCTTTCTGAACAGAAATCCAAGATGGCTGCAATTACGAAAATCTATTATTCACTTCTTGACCTGAACTGAAAGGCTAATTAACTTGAAACTTGGTAGGAAGCATTGGAGTGACTTGTAGATCAGAAGTAGCTGAAATCTTTCCTATCGGAAATCCAAGATGGCTGCCATGGTGGCCATCTTGAAAATATATTTTTCTCTTCCTCTCTTGAACTGAAAGGCAAATTGACTTGAAACTTGGAAGTTATCATCAGGGTGACTTGTAGAGCAAAAATATTTCAAATCATTCCAATCTGAAATCCAAGATGGCCACCATGGTGGCTATCTAGAAAATCTATTTTTTCGCTTCTTCTCTTGAACCCAAAGGCCAGTTGACTCGAAACTTGGTAGGAAGCATCGGGGTAATTTGTAGATAAAAAAAAATGTAAAATCTTTCTGATCGGAAGTCCAAGATGGCCGCCGTGGTGGCTATTTTGAACATCTGTTTATCGCTTCTTCTCCTGAACCGAAAGGCGGGGTGTGGTCGGGTGGTGCGAAGGTGCTGTGTATCTTACATCACCGGGGTGTCCAGCTGATATTGGCTTACAGTTGGGCAAGGCCTGCTATCCTTGTAGCGGGTAAGGGTAGAGGGGGAATGTTTTTATTTCTTCTGTTTCTTCACTTTCATTCCTGTTCCTCTTTCTTCCCTGTCCCTCTCTTTTATCTCTTCTACTGTCTCTTCTATCTCTTTTCTCCCTTTCTCTGGGAGACGATACAAAATGACCCTCAAGGGTTGACGTGTCGTTAAACCCCAACACAATCAATGAACCGAAAGGCAAATTGACTCGAAACTTGGTAGGAAGCATAGGGGTGACTGGTTGATCAAAAATATCTAAAATTGTTCCGATTGGAAATCCGAGATGGCAGCCATCTTGAAAATCTATTTTTCACTTCTTCTCCTGAACCGAAAGGCCAATTGACTTGAAACTTGGTAGGAAACATTGGGGTGACTTGTAGATAAAATAAAAGATAAAATCCTTCTGATCGGAAATCCGAAATGGCCGCCATGGTGGCCATCTTGAAAATCTATTTTTAGTTTCTCCTGAACCGAAAGGCCAATTGACTCGAAACTTGGTAGGAAGCATCAGGGTGACATGTAGATAAAAAATTGCTAAAATCGTTCCGATAAGAAATATAAAATGGCAGCCATGGTGGCCATTTTGAAAATCTATTTTTCGCTTCTTTTCCTGAACCGAAAGGCCAGTTGACTGGAAACTTGGTAGGAAGCATCATGGGGACTTGTAGATCAAAAATAGCTATTTCATGAAATTCTGCTTTTTGCTTCTTCTCCTGAACCGAAAGGCCAATTGACTCAAAGCTTGGTAGGAAGCATCAAGGTAACTTGTAGATCAAAAATACTAAAATCTTTCTGAACAGAAATCCAAGATGGCTGCAATTACGGCCATCTTGAAAATCTATTATTCACTTCTTGACCTGAACTGAAAGGCTAATTAACTTGAAACTTGGTAGGAATCATTGGAGTGACTTGTAGATCAGAAGTAGCTGAAATCTTTCCTATCGGAAATCCAAGATGGCTGCCATGGTGGCCATCTTGAAAATATATTTTTCTCTTCCTCTCTTGAACTGAAAGGCAAATTGACTTGAAACTTGGAAGTTATCATCAGGGTGACTTGTGGAGCAAAAATAGCTCAAATCGTTCCAATCTGAAATCCAAGATGGCCACCATGGTGGCTATCTAGAAAATCTATTTTTTCGCTTCTTCTCTTGAACCCAAAGGCCAGTTGACTCGAAACTTGGTAGGAAGCATCGGGGTAATTTGTAGATAAAAAAAATGTAAAATCTTTCTGATCGGAAGTCCAAGATGGCCGCCGTGGTGGCTATCTTGAACATCTGTTTATCGCTTCTTCTCCTGAACCGAAAGGCAAATTGACTCGAAACTTGGTAGGAAGCATAGGGGTGACTGGTTGATCAAAAATATCTAAAATTGTTCCGATTGGAAATCCGAGATGGCAGCCATCTTGAAAATCTATTTTTGGCTTCTTCTCCTGAACCGAAAGGCCAATTGACTTGAAACTTGGTTAGAAACATCGAGGTGACTTGTAGATCAAAAATAGCTAAATGATCCGAAATACAAGATGACTGCCACAGTTGCCATCTTGAAAACCTACATGTATTTTGAACTTCTTCTCCAGAATAGAAAGGCCCATTGACTCGAAATTTGATAGGAAGTATTGGGGTGACTTGTAGATCAATAATAGCTAAAATCATTCTTATCGAAAATCCAAGATGGTGGCCCTAGCAGCCATGTTGAAAATCTATTCTGAATTTTTTCTCCTGAACCAAAAGGGCAATTGACTTAAAGTTCATTGGAAGTATCAAGGTGACTTGTAGATCAACAGTAGCTAAAATTGTTCTGATTAGAAATCCAAGATGGCCGCCATTTTGAAAATCAGTATTGAACTTCTTGTCTAGAACTGAAAGGCCAGTTGACTCAAACTTGTCTGGTAATCAGGTGAGCGATACAGGACCATTTTGGCCCTCTTGTTTTTGTTTTGCTTACACCTGTCCATCCAAATATTTAGGGTTTATAAGTAAATAGACAAATTTTGTAGCAAATATAGTAATTAGACAAACTTTTCTTTCATTTCCACTAGTTTGAAATGATTTTTTCCATCTTTGGCAGGCAAATAATTTACAACAGTGTGCTCTTCACTTCCATGGCTACGGAAAATCCTTTCTACGGCAGTTTAAGCTACACCCAGATACTCACGTCCAGTTAGCTTTACAGTATGCTTATTACAAAACGTACAAACGGCCAGCACCTACTTACGAGACCGGAACAACAAGAAAATATTATAATGCAAGGACAGAAACTGTGAGGTCTTGTACAACTGAAGCGATTGATTGGAGTAAATGTATGATGGACTTAGGAACAAGTGTAGGTTTTCTTTAATGCTTAACTTGCTGGATAAAACTTTCAGCAGAAGACATTCTGAAATATTTTTCTTTTTTTTTACCAGAAATAGGTGTTGACACATCATGCACTAATGACGTCACTAAACGTAAGGATGTCACTAAATGTCATGATATTGTTATCACAATATGGTGGACGTCTGCAATTGAAGTGACTGCATTATCAAAAAGCTACTTTCAGAAATGAAAGGTATGCAAGAAAAAGAATCTATCATGGGTGTGAGGGGTAGATAGAAAAATTTGTCGCTCATGATCACAGTCTGGCATCACTCGGCAAGCAGAGTGATGCCAGACAATGATCCTCGGGACGGATTTTTCTATCTACTCACACCCATGATAGATTCTTATAGTACATTGCGACTTTTTTACTGCCTCTTGACAAGCACTTAACAACAGCTGCTGCAATCACAAAATATACAGAAACAGGGCTCCTTTGGAAATGCAGAGCAATATTTATCAGAAAATAGCAGACTCAATTGCCTATAATGAAAAATGTAACATCCCTCATTCCCCCTAACAGCTTCTTGCCAAATTCTGTTTTAGCTTGGAGCTAAATTCTGTTTTCACATACACTCATACCTCTTTACAATACTATTTCTGGGATCCAAAGCAAATAACATGTTAGTTAAACATCCCTATTGTATCCAAAACAGAAATGTATAGATTATATAAAAATGTATAGATTATATATAAATGTATAGATTATATAGAAAAATGACTACCGGTATATATTTTTGTCATTCATTTTGCTATAAAATCTATACTTTTATTGGGTTTCAATGCTTTTGTGGTCCACTGTCCGATATCTGAAGCAGTCTTGTAATGAATGATCTTATAATGAGGTTTCAGTGTACAATGTATGAGCCCAATAATCCGGAAGGAGAAGAAAATAAAGTCACTTATGATTTTTTTTGTACAGATGCAGACAAAAACAGACATGTACAAGAGAGCTGCTGATAAACACAACACACTGATGGCAGAGGCTACTGATAATAGAGGTAATTTTATGTTGTTTTCACTTCATCAGATGATCACATCATTTGAGCAGGGGCAGAGTATTTCTTGACCCTTAAACTGCCAGTCACAACAATTGTCATCTGCTTTGTCATCTGCTTGTGATTTTAAAAGTCATTTCTGCAAACAGTTTGGACCCAGATCAGACTGCTCCTCTAGGAGCAGTCTGATCTGGGTCCACATTTTTTGCCTGTATGCAAAAATAGGTTTGAAAAGTGTGCAAGAATATTCAGCAGACGACATAAACAGACGACATTTTCAGATGCAGGTTTTCTTGACGTTTTAAGGGTTAAAAGATTGTGCTCCCAGTGAAGACTTGTATGTGCTCCCAGTGAAGACTTGTATCAGACTCGCATCCTCACATTCTGGTCAGAGTATGCAGAGCATTCTTAGGGTATCCAAGGATCTTCAGGTGGACATTGAAAACTTACCAGCGTGAACAGATGCACAGGCTGATCTGAGTCTTTGCAAGGCACATACACATTTTTGTAGGAAATGCTGTGCCTCTGCTTCATTGCAATGTTTGATATGAGCCCTGCAAAGACACAGATGAGCCTGCACATCTACAGTCTGATCATCTATGATGGACACACTGTGGATAGCCAAGTACCCAAAGTTTCTACAGGTAGCTATTGAAGAATGCAGAGACTGATCAATCTTAACTGGTGCAGATCATAATGTACATTTTCTGACACTCAGTCAAAACCTACAATAAGACTTGTGTGATCAGTGAAGACTCAGACCAGCCTGCACATCTGCACCATCTGATCAGTCTTTGCTGTTCCCATGTGCCTTCCACAGCCTCCAAGCTATCCAGAGAGGGATGAATGAGAACTCTTGCCATACTATGTGGATGTATAGGCTGATCTGAGTCTTCGATTGTCACATGGGTCACATTGTAGGTTATGTCATTTGCTGACTGATATGTGCCCAGTCTCAGTATTTTCATCAAGATTGCATGTGATCAGCAAAGTATTATTGCATAGCAGCAGTCTAAAGGCATATCCAGATAAATACTTTTATTTCTATATGAAATCTGTTTTGGATACTCATTAGAGGCACCTAACTGATGTGCTTCTATTGAGTACCAAGAACATATATTTTCATGCAGAAATAAGAAAAATATCCATTCTTGTTTTGTTTGAGAAAAAAGTACCCTAACTTGAGCTGTATTAGAGGAATAAAAAATGCATGAATGATCAACTACATATTGTGGATTCTCATTATAAGTCCTCCCAAATACGATTTATGGACAAAAATAATAATAAAAAAAACAACAACAACAATGCTATAGGAGCATTCTTCATAGGTCTAGATAAGAGTGGGTATCAGGTAAATAATTTTCTTATGTATCAACGAAAACATATGTTGTGGGTACTCATTAGAAGCGCCTCAGCGAGGGGCTTCTAATGAGTACCCACAGCATATGTTTTTGTTGAGAAATAAGAAAAATATAGATACTTTTTGGTAGAAAAAAGCACCTTATCAAGAGCTATGGGAACATTCTTGATAGCCAAGGCTGCTAAGTGTCTTCATGCAGACAGTGAAGACTGATCAGACTGCACAGATGGACAGGCTGATTTGAGTTTTTGTGGGATGCACATGTCAGAAGGTACATTTTCTCACATTACAGCTCATTATTTTGCTGGATTCAGTAACGCCAATAATCTCTTTTTTTTCTCAATCATTATTATTAGCTCACCTGAGCAGAGGCTCAGGATGAGCTATTGTGATCACTTGCCGTCTGTCGTCCATCTGTTGGTGAGTCTATTTGTCCGTCGTTCTCACCTTTGAATGACTTCTCCTCAGAAACCCCTGGGCCAATCTTCTTCATGTGGATCCTTCTGTTAAAGGGTGGTGTGCGGAGGGTGGGGGAGGGGGGTAGGGGGGAGGGGTTGATAACTTGTACAAATGGTCATGGTCCATTAATTAAGATGGCCCCCATGCCCATATAAGGTGAAAACACTTAAACATCTTCTTCTCCAGAGTTAAGAAAGCTTTGGGGCTGAATCTTGGTATATAGCACTGAGGACTCAAGGTCTACTAAATTTGTTCAAGTGATGACCATAGGCTGACCTATGACCTTTTCATGGCAATGTCAAATTTTTGTCCCAATGCATTTGTATGGGAAAAATATTGAAAAGTTATTTTCTGAAAATTTATTGAAGACTAATGGCTTAAACTTACAGTGTATGATTACAGTAGTAAATCTTTTAAGAGCAAGCAAAGTTTTGTCCCCTGGGGGTTACCTGTCCTAGCCCCTGGGCTATATATATGTATAGAATTGTTATTTTTAAAAATCTTCTTCTCTGAAACTGCTTGAGCAGTTTTCACCAGATTACACATGAGGCCTTCTGTTGAAAATGTATTGACAATTTGTTTGAATGGTTCCACCCAATTGAACAAAATGGCTGCCATGTCCATATATGGTAAAACACTTAAAAATCTTCACCAGAAACCAGAAAGCTTTGAGGCTGAATCTTGGTATATGGCATCAGGGACTCAAGGTCTACCAAGTTTGTTCAAATGATGGCCTTATGTTGACCTTTGACCTTTTTACAGCAAGGTCAAATTTGCATCCCTATACATTTATACTGGGATAAAGTTGAAAAGTCATTTTCTCAAAATGTATTAAAGACCAATTGCTGAAACATACAATAATTGATTAAATCGAGTAGTAAAACGTTTTAGTTACAATCAAAATTTTGTCCTCTGAGGGTTATCTGCCATTGCCCCTTGGCTAGATACTTAATTTTCTAAATGTCTTCTCTGAAACTTCTTGAGCAATTTTCACCAGATTTCACATGAGGCCTTCTGTTGAAAGGGTATTGACAATTTATTCAAATTATTCAGCACCATTGAACAAGATGGCTGCCATGCCCATATATGGTAAAAACACTTAAAAATCTTCTCCAGAACCAAGAAAGCTTTGAGGCTGAATCCCATATATAGCATTAGGTACTCAGGTCTACCAAGTTTGTCAGGTGATGGTCTTCGTGACCTTTGACATTTTTACAGTAAGATCATATTTGCACCTTTATACATTTGTATGGGGAAAATATTGAAAAATTATTTTCTCAATATGTATTAAAGACTAATGGCTGAAACGTACAATGTATGATTAAAGAAGTAAAACTTAAGATACCCTCAAAATTTTGTGGGTAGTCTTCCCTTGCCCTTAGGCTATATATGTGTATAAAATCATGAAATCTTTGAATGTCTTCTTGTCTGAAATATCTTGCACAATTTTTACCAGATTTCACATAGGGCCTTCTGTCGAAAGGATGTTGACTGGACATCTTGGTCTTATGGTTCTGCACCAATGAACAAGATGGCTGCCATGCCCATATATGGTAAAACACTTCTTCTCCAGAACTAAGAAAGCTTTGAGGCTGACTCTTGGTATACAGCATCAAGGACTCAATGTCTACTAAGTGTGCTCAAATGATGATACTAGGCTGACCTTTGACCTTTTCACGGTATGATCAGATTTGTGTCCTAGTTGCTGTGGCAATACTGGAAGAAGTTGCGTGGTATTTGCAGATATGCAACAGCTGTTTTTATCAGGTGAGCAAATTGTTGCCCATGGGCCTCTTGTCTATTTAAGGTTGTGATCGTCATCTCTTTGGTTTACAAATTATTGCCATGGAGTCTGGAATGCCAATGCCAAAGATTTATACAGATCCTGCCTACCAGAAAAGGTAAAAGTTGTCTGCAATGATGTCCATGATGGAGATAACAATGTTTTGGACATAAAATTATTATGCCCCCAACTTCAAAGAAGTTGAAGGGGCATATTGCTTCTGGGTTGTTCGTCCGTCCATCCTTCCATCCATCCATCCATCCGTTCGTCACGCTTTTTGATGCATAGCATAACTTTAGAACCGTGAATGCTACTGTTTTGAAATTTCTTATATGGATTCCTCATGAAAAAATAGCTGACACGTATTTTCTTTCTTGACAGGATTATGCCCCTTTTCTGAGTTATGGCCCTTTGAAAAAATATGTATGCAATCTTGTCAGCAAAATATCTCAAAAACTATTGAAGCTAGAGACTTGAAACTTGATGAAGAGACTGGTAGTGATGAGAAGACAACTTGATTAACTTTTGAAGAAATTTTGAAAAATACTTCTTGAGTTATGGCCCATTGTAATTTTGGGCATTTTTACTTTGTCAGCAAAATATCTCAAAAACTGTTAAAGCTAGAGCCTAGAAACTTAGCAAATGGATTGTAGTGATGAGTAGATGACCTGATTAACTTTTGAAGAAATTCTGAAAAATACTTCAAGAGTTATGGCCCTTTGTAATTTTGGGCATTTTTACCTTGTCAGCAAAATATCTCAAAAACTGTTGGAGCTAGAGCCTTGAAACTTGATGAATAGACTGGTAGTGATGAGTAGACAACCTGATTAACTTTTGAAGAAATTTTGAAAAATACTTCTTGAGTTATGACCCTTTCTAATTTTGGGCATTTTTACCTTGTCAGCAAAATACAGTCGAACTCTCGAACTCCAAGGGACTCACTGAAACACTTCGAGATATCCGTACTTCGACATATCAGAGTTGAGAGTGTGAGGAGAACAATAAATTGAACAACCACATTTAACAAATGAATATGTAATTTGACTCCTGAAGTTAGAAATTTCTATATAAAATAATGTGGAAAAGAGGACAAATTGCTCCTGAGGAGCAGTTTCACCTCTTTTCCACATTATTTTGTTACCTGTTGTCATAGTTTCATGTTAAACCAGGGACCAGATTTTCACTTCGAGATAAGGGGTAATTCAAAAAATAAGCAAGTTCGAGATAACGAGGTTCAACTGTATCTCAAAAACTGTTAGAGCTAGAGCCTTGAAACTTAGTAAATGGATTTGTAGTGATGAGTAGATGACCTGATTAACTTTTGAAGAAATTCTGAAAAATACTTCATGAGTTATGGCCCTTTGTAATTTTGGGCATTTCTACCTTGTCAGCAAGATATCTCAAAAACTGATTTGAAGAGCCTTGAAACTTTATGAATAGACTAGTAGTGATGAGTAGACAACCTGATTAACTTTTGAAGAAATTTACAAAAATATACTTCTTGAGTTATGGCCCTTTGTAATTTTGGGCACTTTTACCTTGTCAGCAAAATATCTCAAAAACTGTTAGAGCTAGAGCCTTGAAACTTAGTAAATGGATTTGTAGTGCTGAGTAGATGACCTGATTAACTTCTGAAAAAATTCTGAAAAATACTTCATGAGTTATGGCCCTTTGTAATTTTGGGCAATTTTATCTTGTCAGCAAAATATCTCAAAAACCGTTGGAGCTAGAGACTTGAAACTTAATGAATGGACTGGTAGTGATGAGTAGACAACCTGATTAACTTTTGAATAATAATACTTCTTGAGTTATGGCCCTTTGTAATTTTTGGCACTTTTACCTTGTCAGCAAAATATCTCAGAAATTGTTAGAGCTAGAGCCATGAAATTTCGTGAATGGATTTGTAATGATGAGTAGACAACCTGATTAACCTTTGAATAAATTTGGAAAAATACTTCATGAGTTATGACCCTTTGTAATTTTGGGCATTTTTATCTTGTCAGCAAAATATCTCAAAAACCGTTAGAGCTAGAGACTTGAAACTTGGTGAATTGATTGGTAATGATGAGTAGATGACCTGATTAACTTTTGTGTAAATTCTGAAAATATTTCGTAAGTAATGGCCCTTTGTAAATTTGGGCATGTTTCCCTTGTCAGCAAAATATCTCTAAAACTATTGAAGCTGGAGCCTTGAAACTTGATGAATAGATTGATAGCGATGAGTAGATGACCTGATTATGCCCCCAATTTCGAATGAAATTGATGGGGCGTATCATTTTGCCTTTGTTTGTCCGTCCATTTGTCCGTTCGTCAAGCTTTTTTGTGCATGCCATATCTTAAGACCCCTGCAGACTAGGGTTTTGAAATTTCATATTTGGGTTCCCAATGAAAAAATAACTGACCCGTATTTTTTTTTCTTGTCCGGCATGTTTGTTAGAGTTATGTCCCTTTGAAAAAAATCAGAATTAAATCATGTGAGCAAGATATCTTGAACAGTATTTAAGCTGGGTTTTTGAAATTCGATATAGTGAGTGGGAATGATGTGTAGATTACCTGATTATATTTTCAGAGAATTCTTTGAAAAAATTGATAAAGTTACAGCCCTTTGCAGTTCTGCGCATTTTGACCTTGTCAGCAAGATGTCTCGAAAAGTACTTAAGCTAGGGTCTTGAAATATTATTTGCTGATTGGAGATGATGTGGAGATTACCTGATTTTTTTTTAAGGGAATTCCATGAAAAACTGACAGCTGTGGCCCTTTGTAGTTCTAGGCATTTTGACCTTGTCAGCAAGATATCTCAAAAAGTATTTAAGCCAGAGCCTTGATATTTGATATACTGATTGGGATTAAGGAGGAGATCACCTGATTAAATTTTGAATCAATTAAATGAAATGTTGGAGTTATGGCCCTTCGCAATTTCTGGTTTAGAGTTATTTCCCTTTTGATAAAATAACATTGAAATCTCGTATATTTGTACTGTTGTTACCATCATGGGCAAGCAGTGTTGGAGTCAAGCAGTGTTAGAGTTAGGCAGTTGGGGGCATAGTGTTTTACAAACACCAGCTCTAGTTAATATTATACATGGGTCCGTCAATAAGTAAACAGCCTAACTGATGGCCATTCAGGGCCACAATTTTCACATGCTATTTTAACACATGATTTAAATGTGTAAAAAAATTGTATCATTGCCGGTTTATTCATAGGTTAGATTTAAAACATGGTCAGTGAAACAAAGGCTTGCTTTTTGTCTAAACTGGAATATAGTGTTATAATTTGTTACCGGTTTTTAAAGGGAAAGCAAACAACGAAATACATAGCAAATTTGCCAATGTATATGCACCATCATATGCTCAAGTAAGATTCAAGTTCAAATGGGGTACCTGAATGCTTCAAATGGCTCAGTATTGTGAGTAAGTGAATGCCTCAGATGGCTTTATATAGATTATACCTGAATGATTAAAACATATTTAGAGTAACTGAACACTTCAAAAGGCTAAATATTAAGAGTAACTGAACACTTCAAAGGACTAAATGTTGGAGTAACTGAACACTTGGAAAGGCTGAATATTGAGAGTAACTGAAAACTTTGAAGGACTAAATATAGAGTGTAACTGAACACTTTGAAGGACTAAATATTGAAAGCAACTGAACAATTGTAGAAGCTAAATATTAAAAGTAACTGAACACTTCGTAGCTAAATATTGAGAGTAACTGAACACTTTGAAGGACTAAATATTGAGAGTAACTGAACACTTTGAAGGACTAAATATTGAGAGTAACTGAACACTTTGAAATGCTAGATATTGAGAGTATCTGAACACTTTGAAGGACTAGATATTAAGAGTAAGTGAACATTTTGAAGGGCTAAATATTGAGGGTAACAGAATACTTTGAAGGGTTAAATATTGAGAGTAACTGAACACTTTGACGGGCTAAATATTGAGAGTAACTGAACACCTTGAAGGGCTAAATATTGAGAGTAGCTGTGCACATCAGAGGGCTTAACATTGAGAGTAACTGAACACTTTGAAAGGCTAAATATTGAAAGTAACTGAACACTTTGAGAAGTAAATTATTGAGAGTCACTAAACACTTCAAAGCTAAATATTGAGAGTAACTGAACACCTAGAAGGACTAAATGTTGGGTGTAACTGAATTCTTTGAAAGGCTAAATATTGAAAGTAACTAAACACTTTGTATGGGGAAAATGTAGGCCTAAATATTGAGAGTAACTGAACCTTTGAAGACCAAATTACTGAGAGTATCTAAACATTTTGAAGGGCTGAATACTGAGAGTAACTGAATACTTTGAAGGGCAAGATATTGAGAGTAACTGAACACTTTGAAGGACTAGGTATTGAGAGTAACTGGTCAGTTTGAAGGGCTAAATATTGAGAGTAAATGAATGTTTAAAAGGACGAAATATTGAGAGTGACTGAACACTTTGAAGGGCTAAATATTGAGAGTAGCTAAACATATGAAGGGCTAAATATTGAGAGTACTGAACCCATAAAGGGCTAAATATTGAGAGTAACAACACTTCAGAGGGATCAAAATTGAGAGTAACTGAATACTTTGAAGGGCTAGATATTGAAATTGAACACTTTGAAGGGCTAGATATTGAGATTAACATATCAGAGGGCTAAATATTGAGAATAACTGAACACTTGAAGGGCTTAATATTGAGAGTAGCTGAACACTTAAGAGTGATAAATATTGGGAGTTACTGAACACTTTGAAGGGCAAAATATTGAGAGTAACTGAATACTTTGAAGGGCTAGATGCCACTAGATATTGAGAGTAACTAAACACTTTGAAGGGATAGATATTGAAAGTAACTAAACACTTTGAATGCCTGCCTCAGTGGCTCAGTTGGATGCACGTCCGACTGGTGATCAGGAGGTTGAAGGTTCGACCCCCGCCGGGTCGGAAACATTCTTTCGTAGAGATTTGATCATGAAATATTTTCTATGGTCATTCTCTCCCTTCTGCTGATTCAAGAAGGACAGTTGTCAGTTTCTGGCGAAAGAATGTGCACATTACTGGTTAACTGCTTAGAGGACTAAACCTGCCCAGCAAAAGTGTTGTTAGGTAAACTGACCGCGCTCGACATGACCCCATTGGGTTGACTTGGCCATAAAACCTCAACACAAACAAACAAAACACTTTGAAGGGCTAAATATTGAGAGTAACTGAACACTTTGAAGGGCTAGATGTAAAGAGTAACTGAACACTTTAAAGGGCTAGATATTGAGAGTAACTGAACACTTTGAAGGGCTAGATATTGAGAGTAACTGAACACTTTGAAGGGCTAGATATCCAGAGTAACTGAACACTTTGAAGGACTAGATATTGAGAGTAACTGAAAGCTTTGAAGAGCTTGGTATTGAGAATAACTGAACATGTTGAAGGGCTTAATATTGGGAGTACCTTGTCTGATTAGTTGAATACATTACGAGAAAAGATTGTGGAGTACTAATGATCAAGATCACATGGTACAAAAACAAGATACTTTTTTTTTTTTTCACACACACACAAAAAAAAAGAAAAAACATTGATTTTTTTTTTCTGATTTCTACATGAAAGTATATCTTGTGGGTATTCATTAGAAAGGTACCTATCAGTACTCTTTGATTGAAAAAACTTAAAGTGCCTTATTTGGAGCAAAGGCATACATATTACTGAATTGCTGGATCTATGGAATGTTTCAGTGGAGTGCAAAGCTCCTTGTGAGATTGTTTGTGCCAAAGAATCTGAATCCACATATTTTGAATATGCTTGAAGACAACTTTTTACTTGCTGTTTCCTCAGAATTTAAAGAAAATCATCACCTTCATAAAAATTAAAAAAAAAAAAAAAAAAAAAAAAAAAAAAAAAAAACAGAAAAAAGAACTAACCAGAAGCATAACCTTATTTTGAATACACATACTGACAGAGCATACTAGAAGTGTCTTAAAAATTTTATTCTGAGCCAACTACTGTTTTTGGAAACAAGTAAATTCCTGTAAAATTTTAGTTATCAATAATTTATTTTTCAGTGGTGGTGGTGGTAACTTTGTCTTGTCAACAAGTTTTGTGGGCTACACCACAGTTTACGGTGGAGTGGTACCCATGGTGGAACATGGATATGGATGTTTCTATAAGATAGAATCTAAAAAGTGGGTATCAATGAAAAGATTGTAAATGTAACCCTCCTGCAAGCAATATATACTATATGAGCCAGCGCACAACAAAACCTACAAAATGGCATGTGCACCCAGCAAAGACTCAGATCAGCCTGGGCATCTGCCCAGTCTGATCACAGTCTTCACTCTCTGCATGAAGAAAGCTTGGGTTCTTAGCTACCTATTGAGTGCACAGCGAAGACTGGTCAGACTGGGTGGGTGCCCAGGCTGATCTTTCGCTGAGCACACATGCCATTTTGATGGTTTTGTTGTGCACTGGCTCTTATTTTCTCTGAAAAATAAAAAAGAAATGTTGAGAATATCAACTGCAACCAGTGTCTGATCTTGGTCCATACTAGTACTGTTTGCTCATGCCTAACTGTCTACATACTTAGAGGAAAAAATTAATGTGATCTTTACAAGTCTAGGTTCATTAACTCATTAAGTGCTTGGCACAACAGCAAAAATAATGATATTTGATATATAAAGCACCAGACAACATTCTAAAATATTTTCTTTTGTATTGTTCAGAGAAAATAATGTTTGAGATTTCATATGAATCTTCTGATAGGCATACAATTTATGTGAAACATCAAGCCCTATTTTCTCTGAAAAATAAAAAAAAAAAATTGTTGACAATATCAACTGTAGCCAGTTTCACTGGCAGCTTCAAGGGTTATCAAAGAAATGTTGATAAAATTGGGAATTGCAAGTAAACAGAAATGCCCTAAAACATTACAAAAACACACCTATTTTAATATATAGAAAATTTCACCTCCAAAAACTGAAAATTTTCTGATAAAAATCTCTGATAATTTTCATATTTCTCCTCAAAACATAGATTGTGGGTACTTGTTAGAATTGCCTTGGTGAGGCAGTTCTAACGAGCATCCACAATCTATTTTTTTGAGCAGAAATAAGAAAAATAATGTATAACACTGTAAGTTTTACTATATAAAATTATACAGGCATGTTTTCGTGATGAGTCCATACACCATTCTGACAAAGTGGCAAGTACAGACAGTACAAACCCAGTAGCAGTCTGATCTGGGTCAACAATGTTTGTAATTTCACAAAGTATTTTAGGACACAACTGTTTTTTTTTTTGTTTTTTTTGTTGTTGTTGTTGTAAGTAACTTTATTTAACTGTAAATTACATATAACACACATGCAAAAACTATTTAACAATAAGATTAACCATTCTCTTTCATTGCATCCTTTCTACAGTAGGTCATGTTTTGATATTTTTTTCTGTCTTACTTTTATGAACAATAATACTTTTTTCCTTCTCAGTTTCTGTTGTTGTTGTTGTTTTGTTTTGTTTTTGTTCTTTTTTTTCTCTTGTAACTATGTGTATTAGCAAGCCTACAGAAAACTGTCATGAGTGGTTCCTATCTAAAAAGCAATTGATATAGCTAGCAAATAAAATTCATTAAATCTGCTTGTATAATATTAATTGTCCTATTATTCTAAGTGATGATCCAAAAGAATTCCAGGACATACTTACAGCTTTTCATGATTTTTGTAAACTATGGAAACTTGATATAAATACAAATAAAACAAAGATAACTATATTTGGAGATTACAGTAGAAATCAACGATTATCGTTTAAAATTAATGGAAAAGAAATTGAAATTGTAAAAGAATTTAAATACCTGGGTGTTCTATTTTCTGAAAATGGAAGATTTGTTCAGCATACTAAGAATGTATCAAATATTGCATGTAAAGCAATATATTTGTTACGAAAAAGAATTGTTAACCTGTACTTACCTGTTGATTGCCAATTAAAATTGTTTGACCAAACAATTGTACCCATACTCTTATATGGTACTGAAGTTTCTGGTTTTGAGAATCTATAACCTCTTGAAAAGATTCAATTAGATTTTTTGAGAAGCATACTAAAAATAAAAAGTCGTACTCCTTTAGTCATGGTCTATGGAGAGTTTGGTCGATATACCCTAGAAATACAAGTGAAGGTTAGAATGATAAAATTTTGGTCAAAACTTTTAAATGGCAAGAATACAAAAATTGCATATAAATTGTATATGCTCTTATTATATTTCATATAAATTGTATATGCTCTTATTATATTTGCACAGAAATAACATATACTCATGTAAGTGGATTTTGTATATTGAAAAAATATTACAAGAAGTTGGATTGAATTATATATGGTTGAGTAACAATGTGACAAATATCAGTTGGCTATGTAAAGAAGTAGAAACTAGGCTTCAAATGCAATTCACACAAAAATGGAACTCAGATGTTTACAACAGCCCAAAGTGTATAAATTATAGAATGTTTAAAGCAGATTTTAAAGCTGAAATGTATTTCATAGATCTTCAACCCAAATTTTATATCCCGATTGCAAAATTCAGAACAACAAATCATCGCCTACCGGTAGAGAAAGGTCGATGGGAAAACATTGAAAGATCACGAGTGTGTACAATATGTAATCAGAATGCTCTAGGTGATGAGTTTCATTATTTGTTTGAATGTGATGCATTTGAAGATTCTCGCAAAATGTATTTACCAAGATATTATTTGAGACATGTTAACACATTAAAATTTCAGAAAATTATGTCATCTAAAAATGTTAAATTGTTAGAACAGCTAAGTAGGTTCATTTCTATTATTCTAAGCAGATTTTAGTCCCTGTAAACTGTGCGCGCACTTCACATCTTCAGTTTGGTATGTTGATCAGTGTTTAAATGCCTCATGTATTGTGTTATACAATTTGAGTGAAATAAAGTTCTGTGCTGAATAAATTAAGATGTCATGCCCATTTCTAATTTTCAGCCAATCAGATTACTTAATCCGGATTAATGATATAAATTCACATGCTTAATGGCAAACAGTGCAGATCAAGATCAGTTGGCTTCTTCAGAAGCCAACTGATCTGGATCTACACTGTTTGCAAAGGCAGGGCTTATCCAGGTTCAGCAGGACAAGGGTTAAGGGTTAACTGGATCATGACAACTTCCAGCCTACCTGTGAAGCCATGTTTTGACAAAAACATGTTTTGTTTTTTCTTTTTGTTTTTTTTTTTGTTGTTTTGTTTGTTTGTTTTTTAATGTATAGGACACAACTTCATAAAGGCAAAATTTAAGCCAAACAAGTACAGAATAAAGTGTTTAAAATTTTAAAATGTTTACAGCAAATTCTTTGATCATTTTCAGGATATGTACTTTCATTACATCATGGAAATCCTGTCCAGAGACAGATGCTGTAAAGTTTAACCACACTGTCCATGAATGTCTGACAGAAATGGGTCACATGCTCCAGTCAACAGCAGCACAGACTACCATACCCTGATTTCAGGGAAAGCACAGACTACCAGACCCTGATGTGAAGGAACCAGCTCAAGCTCTTAACCTGATCTTAACATATTAACGGTTTTGCCATTTTGCAGAGAAAGATAACTTTTGCAGACAAGAAGTTGCCTCTGGTATTTGAAACCTTTCAAAACATGGGGGCTACTCTTAGGGAAAAAAATTGCTCCCAGCAGGAGCAAATTCTTTCCCAGAAGAGTAGCCCACATTCAGAAAGGAGAGAAATATTTACATTTCTGAGTTATTTCCCCTTGGAGTTATATCCATTTCCCTTATGCAAGCAGCTAGTGTTGATTTTGGAAATGTAATAAGTGAGGAAATTAGCATGTGTTCACAAGATGGCTTTTTAGATTAAAGATGAATTTTGTTATTGATATCTTTATTTTTTTTTATAAACATTATTTTTCTTATTTCTCCTCAAAAATATAGATTGTAGGTACTCGTTAGAACTGCCTCACCAAGACAGTTCTAACAAGTACCCATGATCTATGTTTTGAGCAGAAATATGAAAAATATCAGAATTTTTATCTGAAAACTTCAGGTTTTGGTGTTGAAATTTTCAATATATTTGGACAGGCATGTTTTGATAATGTTGAAAACTTGTTAACAGACATCTAAGATAAATTGTATTTAGCAAGATGTAAATACAATCTTCAGTTTAGGTACATCATAGCTCCAGGTAAGAAGGGATATCCACAAAATATATTTTTATTTCTCCACAAAAACACATGTTGTGGCTACTCATTTGAAATGTCTCATCAAGATGATTCTAATAAGTACCACAGCATTTGTTTTCATGGAGTCTTTACGAAAACACGCCTATTCAAATACATGTATATTGAAAATGTCACCACCAAAACTAAAAGTTTTCAGATAAAGATTCTGATATTTTCCAAATTTCTGCTCAAAGCATAGATTGTGGGTACTTGTTAGAACTGCCTTTACCAGGCGGTTCTAATGGGTACCCACAATATATGTTTTTGAGCAGAAATAAGAAATATAATGTACCCCTGTAAACCCCAGTTTTACTATATAAAAGTGGGGTTTAAGGGAGTCAAAATTATATAGGTATGTTTTCATGATGAATAAGAA
This sequence comes from Anodontia alba, assembly GCA_964016985.1. Classification (NCBI taxonomy): domain Eukaryota; kingdom Metazoa; phylum Mollusca; class Bivalvia; order Lucinida; family Lucinidae; genus Anodontia; species Anodontia alba. The sequence goes on from OZ024833.1 coordinate 3,965,436, forward strand.
AAATGAGCCAGGGCACAAAACAACCTACAATAAGACGTGCAACCAGCAAAGACTCAGATCAGCCTGCACATCCATGTTGCCTGATCAGAGTCTTTGCTGATCACATGTGCTTCTACAGCCTCCAGGCTATCCAAAGAGGGATAAACAAGAAAACTTGCCACACTGGGTGGATGTGCAGGCTGATCTAAGTCTTTGCTGGTCACACAGGTCTTACTGTATGCTTTGTAGTACACTGGCTCAAGTATTAGTATTTATATTTTTTGGTCGAAAAAAAAAACATCACGAAAACATGCCAGTATAATTTTGACCCCCTTAAACCCCACTTTTATGTAGTAAAACTGGGGTTTACAGGGGTATACATTATTTCTGCTTAAAACATAGATTGTGAATACTCGTCAGAACTGCCTCGATGAGGCAGTTCTGATGAGTACCCACAATCTATGTTTTGCCGAGGCAGTTCTAACAAGTATCCACAATCTATGTTTTGAGCAGAAATATGAAAAATATCGGAATTTTTGTCTGAAAATTTTCATTTTTTGGAGGTAAAATTTTTAGTATATTGAATAGGCTTATTTTCATAATGAGCACCTTATTTAGAGCTATGGTACATGAAAGAATGTATATGTTTCACCCTTAGTCTTTCAGGTTGTCTAAAAATTTTGTGCACTACATAAAATGTCTTATAATGCGATATTGAAAATTTTTAAGATTCATGTTTTTTATTGTATAAAAGTTTATTATATACTTTGTTCATAAATGACATTTTATTTCTTTATTGATATAAATGACACACAACATATAAAGGAGGCTGTTATGCCATATGGAGGTATGGTAAATGTCCTAAAATTTTCGACACCAATGTTTCTGACAAAGTGGCATATGCAAACAGTGTAGACCTAGATCAGACTGCTCATCATGAAAACATGCCTATACAATGTTGACCCCCTTGAACTCCACTTTTATATAGTAAAACTGGGGTTTATAGGGGTATACATTATTTTTCTTATTTCTGCTCTAAAACATAGATTGTGGGTACTCGTTAGAACTGCCTCAACGAGGCAGTTCTAACGAGTACCCACAATCTATGTTTTGAGCAGAAATATGAAAATATCAGAGTTTTTTGTCTGAAAATTTTCATTTTTTGGTGGTAAAATTTTCATTATATTTGAATAGGCATGTTTTCATAATGGCCTTTACACTGTTAGCCATTCCACTAAGTAGTTTAAGAATGAAGTGCATAAAAGGCAAAATTTAGGCCAAAAAGTTTGGAATAAAATGTTAGAAATTTTAGGACATTTACTGTATTTGTGCAGTTTGAGCAGGATCTACATTGCCTGCTGTCAGAATTAGTGGATACTGTATTTACCTAAATAATCAGATAGGTCTGAGCAAATGGTGTAGGCACAGCATTACGAAAACACGCCTATATAATTTTGACCCCATTAAACCCCACTTTTATATAGTAAAACTGGGGTTTACAGGGGTATACATTATTTTTCTTATTTCTGTCAAAAACATAGATTGTGGGTACTCATTAGAAAACACCTCACTGAGGAGGTTCTAATGAGTACCCACAATATATGTTTTGAGCAGAAATAAGAAAAAATATCAGAATTTTTTATCCGAAAATGTTCATTTTTTGTAATAAATTTTTCAGTATGTTTTCGTAATGGTTCAGATGCAGCAGATGCAGCAGAATGTGTCATCTAATCAGTGTCTGCAGATAAGATGTCCAAATACCTAGGGTAAATTAGTAGGCTGATCTGGGCCTTAAGTGTTTGCATATAACATAACAACAATTGTTTTCTTGCTGATTTCTAATAGTGGAAGATTAAAGGCATCCAATGCAGAGGATTCCACCCTGCTTTTCATATACATGCACTTCAGCCCATGATTAGCTAACTCCTTTCCCCCCAAAACAGTCACAAGACTATGGGATACCTTAACTACTCCTTTTGTTTCTAATTTTATTAAATGTTTTGAGCAGATAAATGAAAAATATCAGAGTTTTTTTTATCAATAATTTTCCAGCTTTTTGGAGATGAAATTTTCTATATGCTTGAATAGGGGTGTATTCCAAATGGATAATGAGAACCCACAAATATATTTTTGTTGAAAAATATTTATGGTACCTCTATTAGCTGGAACAATGTATTCAACAGTATTCAGTTATACCAAGATAAAGGTAAAGGAGGTAATTAAAGGTTCTATGACAAAAACACGCCTGTTCAAATATATAGAAAATTTCACCTCCAAAAACTTAAAATTTTCACATAAAAAACTCTGATATTTTTCATGTTTCTGCTCAAAACATAGATTATGGGTACTCATTAGAATTGCCTCACCAAGGCAGTTCTAATGAGTACCCATAATCTATGTTTTTGAGCAGAAATAAGAAAAAGTATACCCCTGTAAACCCCAGTTTACTATATAAAAGTGGGGTTTGAGGGAGTCAAAATTATATAGGTATGTTTTCATGATGAACAGTAATCAGTTGTATCAAGATAATGGAAAAGGAGATAATTAAAGGTTCTGAACAATGAAGCCCAGTTCAATCGTGAGCTGAATCCCATCTCTTGTGAGATATTAAGTAGCATTACAAAAACACACCTATTCAAATATATTGAAAATTTTACCACCAAAAACTGAAAACTTTCAGATGAAAAATTCTAGTAGTTTTCATATTTCTGCTCAAAACATAGATTGTGGGTACTTGTAAGAACCGCCTTGGTAAGGCAGTTCTAACGAGTACCCACAATCTATGTTTTTGAGCAGAAATAAGAAAATTAATGTACACTCCTGTAAACCCCAGTTTTACTGTATAAAAGTGGGATTTAAGGGGGTCAAAACTATAAAGGTGTGTTTTGGTGATGGGAAATTCTCATCTGAATTTGGGAGCTCTAATGCTTGGACTGTGTGGTCACTTTTGTATTGTTGGTATTTGCTGAATGGCAATAAAGCCAGTTGTACATAAATAGGTGGCTTCGCTGGAGGTAATGTATGTAGTGCTCTATAAAAGCAGAAGACGGAGCCCATCCTACATGTCCATATTTTTAATCAAGATTGTTGCTTATGTAGTATTAGAATTTTACATTATTTTAACCCATTTTAGACTGAATAGACTCCACCCAAACTATATATTGGAAGAGTCAAATTTTAATTTTACGTATGTCAGGCTGTGATTCAGATATTCCAAGAGGAAAATGGACAAAGTATTTGCAAACAGTGAAGACCCTGATCAGATGCCACATTCTGTGGCATCTGATCTGGGTCTGCACTGTTTGCCAGTTACCCTATTGGGGTTTCTAGACTAAAATGGATTAACGTCTATGCAATATACACCCCCTTGTTGTTCCTCCATAATATATGATGAAACCAGGGGTGTACCGGTATATTATAAGGCAAATTAAACAAAAAGTTATAGTTTTAAAACCTTGTTTTATCTTGTTTATTGTGTCTGTTATCTTTTGTACTGTAATATCTGTCTTAATCTATTTAATACCAAGTTTAACTCATTTTGTCTGTATTATATACTGATATTTCAGCGATTTACATATCTATAGATATTAGGGATATGCCTATTGTTTTTCTTATTTACTCATCATTAGAAGCGCCTCCCAGAAGCATTTCTAATGAGAACCTACACCATATGTTTTCATAGGGTAATAAAAATATGTGTGTGTGTGTGCGTGCGTGCATGCGTGTGCGTGTGTGTGTGTTTATTTTTTCTGAAAAAAAAAATGGCTTACGTATGGCTAAGAAGTTTACAGTCCACATTAATAGAAATATTAGATTTTGAGAAAATATGCTCACTCAAAATAGTGATAGCTCTATTACTTACATGCACAAATCATCCAATTTATTCATGGTTATTTTGTTGTTTTTTTTAGCTCACCTGAGCTATGCTCAGGATGAGCTATTGTGATCACTTTTCGTCCGTCGTCCTTCCGTGCGTCCGTCCGTTAACATTTTCAAACGACTTCTCTGAAGCCCCTGAGCCAATTTTGCTCAAATTTCATATGGAGCCTCCTTAGGTTGGGGGAAAGAAAAAATTACTAAAATGGTCGCGGTCCATTGACCAAGATGGCCGCCATGCCCATATATGGTAAAAACCTTTAAAAATCTTCTTCTCCAGAACGGAGGATGCCTTAGGGCTGAATCTTTGCATAAGTCTTGTTGTATATTGACATTTGACCTTCTTACGGCAAGGTCAAGTTTGCTTCCCTATGCATTTGTATGGGAAAAACCGTTAAAAAGCTTGTTCTCCAAAACTGCGGATGCCTTATGGCTGAACCTTTACATATATCATCAGAAACAGGCGGTCTACAAAAGTTGCTAAAATAATAGTCGTACATTGACATTTGACCTTTTTACGTTGAGGTTAATTTTGCTTCCTTATGCATTTGTATGGGAAAAATGTTCAGAATTTCAAACGACCTCCTCTGGAGCCTCTGAGCCAATTTTGCTCAAATTTCATATGGAGCCTCCTTAGGTTGGGGGAATGAAAGATTGCTAAAATGGTCACAGCTCGTTGACCAAAATGGCCGCCATGCCCATATTATGGTAAAAACCTTTAAAAATATTCTTCTCCAGAACCGAGGATGCCTTGGGGCTGAATCTTTGCATAAGTCATCGGGGACGGGAGGTCTACCAAACTTCTTAAAATAAAGGTGGTATATTGACATTTGACCTTTTTACGGCAAGGTCAAGTTTGCTTCCCTATGCATTTGTATGGGAGAAACCTTTAAAAATCTTGTTCTCCAAAACCGAGGATGCCCTATTGCTGAACCTTTACATATATCATCAGAAACAGGAGGTCTACCAAAGTTGCTAAAATAATGGTCGTACATTGACATTTGACCTTTTTATGGTAAGGTCAATTTTGCTTCCTTATGCATTTGTATGGGAAAAATGTTCAGAATTTCAAACGACTTCTCTGGAGCCTCTGGGCCAATTTTGGTCAAATTTCATATGGCGCCTCCTTGGGGATTGGGGGAATGAAAGATTGCTAAAATGGTCACGGCTCGTTGACCAAGATGGCCGCCATGCCCATATGTGGTAAAAACCTTTAAAAATCTTCTTCTCCAAAACCGAGGATGCCTTGGGGCTGAATCTTTGCATAAGCCATCGGGGACGGGAGGTATATTGACATTTGACCAAAAATTGTTCTGATTGGAAATCTAAGATGGCCGTCATCTTGTTTATATTTATTATATTTCCCTGCCACTGTGCTGTTTATATGTATAAAATCATAATTCTTCAGAAACCACTTTCCACCATATTTCGCATTGATCCTACTGTTGAAATGTGATTGATAGTTTATTCAAATGATGATGCTCCATTGACTTTCAGGCCCATATATTCTTCTTCAAAACTAAGAACTGCTCAAATGATGATCTTTTCATTGGTTGCGATGATAGGATTGGAAAAATGTTGCATAACATCTGCATATCTGCAGTGGTTATGTCACTCAGGTGAGCGAGTCGTAGCCCATGGGCCTCTTGTTTATCTTTAAGCTGTAATATCATATATATTTGTGAATATTACCTCTGCAAGATAATTTGTTGAATATTTAAAGAAAAACAACTGCATTTATTTGATGAACAGCAACATCATAAAGCTGCACATGATTATTAATTATGTCCATTGACTGTACCTTGATGGAGCTCATTCTTGAACTGTTTGAACTGAACTGTCTTTATGCTGGCAGACTGTTATTTTCATTACGAAAACACGCCTATTCAAATATATTGAAAATTTCACCACCAAAAAATGAAAATTTTCAGATAAAAAAATTCTGATATTTTTTCTTATTTCTCCTCAAAACATAGATTGTGGGTACACGTTAGAACCGCCTCAGCGAGGCAGTTCTAACAAGTACCGACAATCTATGTTTTTGAGCAGAAATAAGAAAAATAATGTATACCCCTGTAAACCCCAGTTTTACTATATAAAAATGGGGTTTAAGGGGGTCAAAATAATATAGGTATGTTTCCGTGATTTACATTTTTTTATAAATGGCATTTTTTTGTGATTCATACTGACCCATAGATTATCACAGATTTTACGCTTAGCACTCGGGGTAAAAATTTCTGCAGAAAACATATTGAAATATTTTTCTTATTTTTCCAAGCAACAGGTTTTAACATTCATGCAAGGCAAAGTGTGTCCATTCGAGACAGTTTGTATGAAATGTCAGATCCTGTTTCCTGGGAAAAATAAGAAAAATATCATCAATTTGTTGTCTGCTGAATTAGCCCAGAGAGTGGTAAAGGTTAAATAAACATATTACCCAAGATTTGAAAAGTGTAAATACATTATTTTAGATGTATATAAATCTTGTGTCATTTATTTTTAGCTCACCTGAGCATGAAATGCTCATGGTGAGCTATTGTGGTCAGTCAGTGTCTGTCGTTCGTCGTGCATCGTGCGATATCAACCATTGCTTTAAAAGCCTACTTCTCCTAGATCAAAAAGAGCTAGAATCGTTCCGATCAGAAATTCAAGGTAGCCGCCATGGCTGCCATCTTGAAAAATCTATTTTTCGCTTCTTCTCCTGAACCAAAAGGCTTTTTTGACTTTAAACTTAGTAGGAAGCATCGGGGTGACTTGTAGATCAAAAATAGCTAAAATTGTGCCGATCGGAAATCCAAGAATGGCGGCCATCTTAAAAATCCATTTTTCGACATCTCCAGAACCATGGCAGATTGAGCTGAAACCTGGTGGGAGGCATTCGGGCGATATGTAGATTCAAAATTGCTAAAACCCTTGCGTTCCGATGTCTAAGATGGCTGCCATGGCAGCCATCTTGAAATTCTTCAAACGACATTGTTTTCCTCACAGACTGTACAACACTGAGATTTAACTGAAAGTTGATGGCTGCTTCGGGGTGACATTGAGATTCAAAACTGATAAAGTCGTTCCGTTCCGTCATCGAAAATGGCCGTCACGGTGGCCATTTTCAAAATCTTCAAACGAACTCTCCTCCCGTAAGGTTGGTCAGATTATGTAAAAACGTGGCAGAAAGCATTGGGGCGACGTCGAGGTTTAGTTTTGTCGTGGTTTAGACTAATAGTTTGTTCAGTCCGCATGAGGGTTTCTAACTCATCAGTGCAACATCTCCGCGAACATAACAATCAAATGAATGCTGAGATGAAACAACGACGAGGACCCGACAACATGAAATAACAGAAATGCTGGAGCAAAAGAAAACCAACAGTTGGAATCCGTTAGCGCGACTAGAGACACAGCATCAGGCACCAACTGACATTACCTAAAAAGTAAGTCTGTAGGCCGGAGCCGTCACAGTATCTGACGTCCGACCCGCCGGTGTGCAATTAAAAGAGAAGTAAATTATTAACCGAAATTGGGTTAAGTACCATCATGCAGTCAGTTGTATAACATTTATGTTGTACCAAATCTTTTATATGGAATACTGACTTTACGAAATTGGGTACACAGCTCTTGCTTTTTTATCGGATTCTTTCCAAATAAGATACAAGTCTTTAAACTAGATACAAATCTACAGGAATATCGATTCCTATTCATGACATTCCCTTCTATTTTATGCTACCATTGTTTCAGATGAGTTTGAAGATGTTTTTCTTTGACTTCCTGTTTCCAAGATGGCTGACATTATGGTCGCTTATATGCCCAATGTGACTTGTGAACACCAAATTTCTGGCATTTTACATTGAATTCCTCAAACATTTCAGACAAACTTTTCTGCAATCAACGTCTTGTATGAGGTTAACTATGTATTTTTCCAACATCCTGTTTCCCTGATGGTCGACAAAATGGCCACCAGAATGCCTAGTTTCACCTTGCAGCCCCATCACTTGGCCATTTCTCATGGTATTGCACGTATGCAGGGTGATTGCAATAAGAAAACAAACTACCAAAAAGACGAAGAAAAAGACACTCGAAAAATGATAAATACACATGTACCCAAAAGACACCACATAAAGCGCGAACAACGTTAGACCCAAAGCCTTAGAATTGTTAGTTAGTACATTTTGTTACTTTCTTTACCTGCTCATTTTTGTTGTTAAGACTCAAAACGCCGTATTTCACAAAGTAAGATTCTATTATCCCGATGTTCACTTGGCATTTTCCGTATCTCCAGTTGTTTCCGTACATTGTACGGGGTAGGTATTGTTACTAACTGGAGGATGTTTTCTCCCGTCACCGGATTCAGGTGTAATGCCTGCGAGTTCGGTACTGATTTGCCACACCCTGTCCATATGATATTGGGATGCTCAGATTTGTGCCTGCTGCATAGACTGCCATGTTTGTCAGTGTATAGTTTCTCTTAATTTAGGCTCACCAGTATAAAATAATAAATAAATAAATAAATGAAATTGAAAATTGTTTTTCGGTGCTAAACAATGCCGATCTTTGATAGACAACTCTGAATTTTCTGGTAAAGTTTCCAATGTTTTGGACTTGAGAGCGTCATGTCTGATATCTTACTGCATGATTCGGCACTGCAAGGAAATTATAGGATGTATTTCTTTCGATCTTCCTTAGCATGTTTAATCTTCTGGAAGGCAAAAGCCGAATTGTATTAATTTAAGTTTAAAAAGCAAAATCGATTCTTCATATTCAACGTGGAAGCTACCCTGTTTTACGCGTCTGTGGTAGATAACATTTCTTTTGTTTTTTCTCTTTCATACAACCAAAGACGAGTTTTCGTCCGCGCCGAAGAATAGATATGAGTAACTTATAATTATGCATCCGGGCGAAGCTTGTTTCGATTTTAATTTCCAGTTGGGTTTCATAAAAATAGGTTTTTGTTACAAGACCGTAATTGTCCGTGGTAGATAACAGTTACATTTCTGACATTTTGTCCCAAGTGTTCTCGGTAACCATGGTAAGCACACAGATAATGAAAGTAGCGAAAGACAGAGAAATTTATGCACCACCAACTGCACTATGTGTCAAAATTTTCGGTTGGAGTAAAATGAAGCGCGAAATGGAAATACCTGTTTTCCGAACATAAATCTCATCCGACAACACTTCCGAATGTGTGTCGTAAGCACAAATGGCAGCTACCATGGAGTTTGTTTCCCGACAGTGTGTTTGCTCAGTTCTGTCCATCCCGACACTTGGGTAAATAAGGTAACTATATTCCCAGCAGGCACACAACGTTGAAACAAAATCAATTCATCGTTGATTCAACGTCAGTGAAACAACGTTGACTCAACGTTGACTCAACGTCGGTTCAACGTCTTGAAAGGCGATTTTTTCTGATTTTCTTTATTAAAACTTATTGGTGATGTTTATGCAATTTTTTCTGATTTTCTTTATTAAAACTTATTGGTGATGTTTATGCGATTTTTTCTGATTTTCTTTATTAAAACTTATTGGTGATGTTTATGCGATTTTTTCTGATTTTCTTTATTAAAACTTATTGGTGATGTTTATGCGATTTTTTCTGATTTTCTTTATTAAAACGAATATTGTGGGTACTCATTTGAATTGCATCGACAAGTAAAATGATGTGTCTATAAGTAAGTGACTGTTTTGATAACCATGTCAAGACACTGGTGTAGACATTAGCCCTGTATCGAACGTGAAATTGTCAAGCATTATCAGTCATTTTTAGAATCCGGAAGTAACACATCAACTGTCAAAGGCTTTTTAGATTAAAGAACCACAATACTGACTAAATAAGAGGTCAAAATATGTAAACGAAATATATACAAAACCACATAAAATATTAAACCATTTATCCTGCCTCTGAAAAGTTATGGTTATTTTAGTGCCTCAAAGAATTTTGTCAAATGTGAAACAGTCCGTGTTAATGTGAAATAGATGATCCTATAATGCGTTACGTTACCTGTGATGTTATACAGGAAGTAAAATTAAAAATAAAAACATCAGTTGTTTATACTATGTACCTTCGATTTTATAGTCTTATCCCCGCATACAGCTATTATAGATTGCATTGCTGAAATAAGTTTGTCATATATAACCAGTAAATAACATTTTCAACTGTGTGCACCCGCTGAGTTGCTTTCTATAAGCGGGTACACAAAGTTGAAACAACGTCGATTCAACGTTGATTCAACGCCTTCAATGTTGAATTGGCATTGTTTCAACTTTGTGTACCAGCTGCGTTCCTTTCTATAAGTAATATAAGGCTAATAAATTGTTAATAGGATATTATTCAGCTGATAAAATAATGACAGAATGATGGTTATAATTTTAATGAGAGTTAAATTGATAAAATCCAAGATACAATGTGCCAGTGGAAATATAACAGCCAAAATATGTTTAGTCATTATTAATAGTAAGTATTATGATATGTTAATCATAGCTCCAGGTAACAGGGGGTATCTGCATAATATTTTGATTATTATTTCTCTACGAAAACATTAGAAGCGAGAAGAAATAAGAAAAAAAAATATCAGCACTTTTCAGTTCATTACAAAAATACGCCTATTTAAATATACTGAAAATTTCACCACCAAAAACTGAAAGATTTCAGATAAAAATTCTGATATTTTTCATATTTCTGCTCAAAACATAGGTTGTGGGTACTAATTAGAACCGCCTCGTAACGAATACCCACAATCTATGATTTTGATCGGAAATAAAAAATAATAATGTATACCCCAGTAAACTGCAGTTTCACTATATAATATGGTGAAAATATGGAAAATTTCACCTCAAAAAAAATAAAATTTTTCAAATACAAAAACTATGATATTTTTCATATTTCTGCTCAAAACATAGATTGTGGGTACTCGTTAGAACCGCCTCGGCGAGGCGGTTCTAACGAGCACCCACAATCTATGTTTTATGCGGTAATAAGAAAAATAATGTATACCCCCTGTAAACCCCAGTTTTACTATATAAAAGTGGGGTTTAAGAGGGTCAAAATTAGATAGGCATGTTTTCTTGATGTGGAAAAAGTACCTTATCTGGTGTTATGTTAACCCATTGTAGTCTGGAAACCCCAAAAAGAGTAATTGGCAAACAGTGCTGACCCAGATCAGACTCCACAGAATGCTGGGTCTGATCTGGTCTCCACTGTTTGGAAATAGTTCAACCAGTTTTTCTGTAGGAATATCTAAATCACATAGCCTGACATACCTAAAATCAAAATTAGAATCTTCCAGTATATAGTGTGTGGGGAGTTCATTCAGTCTACAATGGGTAAATGGCTAACACTTTGCATGCTGGGTGAAAATTTTTGCAGACTACATTTTGAAATATTTTTCTTATTTTTCCTAGAAATTGGATTTGACACTTCATGCAAATTATCTCCTAAGGACACTATTTGCATGAAGTGTCAGATCCTATTTTCTAGGAAAAATAAGAAAAAACAAATCATCAGTTTGCTGTTTGCTGAAATCTGTCTATAGCGTGTAAAGTGTTACTCACAGCATTGTAAGTCTAATGTGAATAGACACACACCCAAGGCAGATCACTCTGATCAGAGTGTATTTGTGTCTCTTAACCTAGGCGTACTCTTAAAGAATGAAGTATACAGCCTCTTTAATATCCTACATCAAACATCAGCAAAATATGATCATGAGTCTTCGTTGTCCGAATGAAGAAACTTTGCATCACGAAAACATGCCTATATAATTTTGATCCCCTTAAATCCCTCTTTTATATAGTAAAACTGGGGTTTACAGGGGTATACATTATTTTTTTTATTACCGCATAAAACATAGATTGTGGGTAGTTAGAACCGCCTCGCCGAGGCGGTTCTAACGAGTACCCACAATCTATGTTTTGAGCAGGAATATGAAAAATATCATAGTTTTTGTATCTGAAAAATTTTAGTTTTTTGGAGGTGAAATTTTCCATATATTTGAATAGGCGCGTTTTCGTAATGGCATCACTGGCCATTCAAAATACGCCCAGGAAAGATTCTGATCAGACTGCGCGAATGCGCAGTCTGATCTCAATCTTCGCCAGGCGCACATGTTCGAATGTACGTCTTCTAACGTTGCGGCTAATATTTAAGGGCTGTTACGAGATAACATGAACAAAAAGTGTTATACGAAGGTCATGTTAAATTATTTAACTTCCTCAAACTAGCATCTCCGTACTTCTATGGCGTAGCTTCAGCATTGCTGGCTATAGAAATAATAATTAGAAGATAACTTTTTGAAGCTTTCGTTCAAAACATGAACTTTTCTACGTCTATGTGTGAAAACTCTTGGGACCAAACAACATTACGAAAGCACGCCCATTCAAACATATTGAAAATTTCACCACTAAAAACTGAAAGTTTTCAGATAAAATTTCTAATATTTTTCATATTTCTGCTCAAAACATAAATTTGGGTACTCGTTTGAACCGCCTCGTTGAGGCAGTTCTAACGAGTACCCGCAATCTATGTTTTTGAGCAGAAAGAAGAAAAATAATGTACACCCCTGAAAACCCCAGTTTTACTATATAAAAGTGGGGTTTAAGGGGGTCAAAATTATATAGGTATGTTTTCGTGATGTCATGCTTTCTGCAAGAGATACTCATGGAACAACAAAAGAGTAACAATGCATTTATATATGCATTTTAAGTTTACTAGTAGTAGTCCTGAATATACAAACTATACAAAAGCTAACAAGGCTTTGGAAATACAGATGCCTAAAAATGCTTCCTAAACTACGCTACCGCATGAATGAATTAAACATGACATGTTTTTTAGCTATGTAGTTTACAGCGGTGAATGTATAAAGCTTTTTTCTGTTATCAAACAAGTGCTTGAATTGAACATAAAATATAAATGTATTGCCAGCTGACTCTCCCTTTTATTTTTTAATTGCAAACGGGCACTCATCGGACCAGACAAAATGGTCTTCGCTGAGACCAGACAAAATATATTTTGACTAAAGAAATTTCAGAGCTGAACCATCGATATTGATTCAAAAAAGCTTATTTCTACAAAAGTGATACAGTAGAATAACTTAAAGATTATCTTACCATTTCTTTACATTTCTTTTAACAGATATAAAAACTCTTCTGGCCAGACAGAATAATCTTTATAAAAAAGTGTCCGGTCTGAAGAGCTTTTTGGACAAATTAATAATACCTTGCGTACAATAATACTCACTGAGGCTGCAGTCCTGTTTCATACACATATCCTTTAACCCAAGTAATGCAACAGCTACAAAGATAAAATTGGTTAAAAGAAGCATTTAATTGATCAAAAACAGCCTTTCTTATTCTCTTCGGATCGGACAAAATCTGTTTCGGATGTACATACATGTAAGTGCGAATATTCCCTAACCAGTTAATAAAAGAAAACAAAAGTGTTCAGAAAATTAAACTGTTTTGGATGAACACTTCGAAATGAATATTGGAAGATGTAAGCAAGCTATAGTCAGTGAGTAAATGACCACTCTTCGGACCAGGCATGTTGTTTCGGACACCCAAATTCGTTAGTACACCATTTTGACGCAAATGACCCTCATGGGTTGATGCGTCGTTAAACCCGAAATCATCATCAAATCAGCATCATGCATGCAACAAAGTCCCCTTGACATTTGGCCATTTTTAGGGCGTTTTTGAGGAATTTCTCCGACATCAAGTCTCCAATTCATCCAATCATTACGAAAACACGCCTATTCAGATATATAGAAAATTTTACCTCCAAAAAACTGAAAACTTTCAGACAAAAAAACTTTGATATTTTTCATATTTATGCTCAAAACATAGATTGTGGGTACTTGTTAGTACCAACAATCTATGTTTTTGAACAGAAATAAGAAAAATAATGTATACCTCTGTAAACCCCAGTTTTACTATATAAAAGTGGGGTTTAAGGGGGTCAAAATTATATAGGCATGTTTTCGTGATGTTCATCGTTTTAGTTTCTTGCTATCCTGGCTCATCTTTTGACATTTAAATGTGACTGCAAAAAAAAAAAAAAAAAAAAAAAATTGTGCTTCTCTACATTTAGTTAAGTTAGATTATCACAATTATTTTGCAACCGCCCATAAGCTTATTTTTGTTTCTTCATAATCCAGATACGTATAGCTTCCCAGTTATACCAAACTTGTTACCACACTTGTTTCCACAGCAACAGGAAATATATGGTAGCCACATTAATTGAACAATTTATCCAAGGATAATTTAGAATCTACTTAGACTTAGCCCTCAACGCCTACCTTCCGCCACACCACCCAAGAAGTTTGAATTTTTTATATGCATTTAGGTCCAGACATAGAATTCAGAAGGAGGTCTAATCACAAAACACAACATTACAAACCCAGGCCTATTCAAATATGAAAACTAAAAAATTTTCAGATAAAAAATCTGATATTTTTCATATTTCTGCTCAAAACAAAGATTGTGGGTACTCGTTAGAACCGTCTCGGTGAGGCGGTTCTAACGAGTACCCACAATCTATGTTTTTGAGCATAAATAAGAAAAATAATGTTTACCCTGTAAACCCCAGTTTTACTATATATAAGTGGGGTTTAAGGGGGTCAAAATTATATACGCATGTTTTCATGATAATGCCACAAATAGGCTTCCGCAGATCTTGTTACAGTTTTTACAAACTGCCGAAGTCGAGAAGCACAGCCTTCCAGAGGGAAAAAAAAACGAAGGATAGGTGGGAAACAAACAACGGCAAACACATCAAATATGTAAACACCGAAGCACCAAACTGCTAGGGATAAACTAGTTTTACTCCGACGAAACCTCACCCCTAAATCTGTGAGATAAGGCAAACTTTTAAGGGAGATTTGACCAAATTCTGAGATTTTCTTAAACATCACTTTGGCGCTTCCCCTATGTTGCTTCCACATAAAAAAATGGATTGTGGATACTCATTAGAACCGGCTCGGCGAGGCGGTTCTAACGAGTACCCACAATCTATGTTTAGAGCAGAAATTTGAAAAATATCAAAATTTTTATCTGAAAACTGAAATTTCAGTTTTTGGTGGTGAAATAGGCAAGTTTTCGTAATGAGGTCATTGTGTAGAATATGTTCGTATCAGTCAGTATTTAAAATAAATTGCTTAAATGTAGATGGTATCAAGCAGTATGTGAAAAATCATCAAAATGTTCCAGTCCGTTCAAGCATTATAGCCATTTTCTCATTTTTACTTTTTGTGCGCGATGAAGCCTTGGTTATTGAAATCTCAGTGGCACTTGAGAAGTCATTTGCTTAGATGAAGATAGTGTCAACCAGTTTTAAAAACTCCTAAAAAATCCAGATCATTCAAGCATTTGGGTCATTTTCTCATTTTTGGCTTTTTATGCTTTAGTCTCTATCAATGAAATCTGATATTCGGGAAGTCCACTGGTTAGAATTTATTGGTATGCCAAAAATTATCAAACTATTCCCAATGGTTTAAGCGCCAGAGCCATTTTACTAACTGACCACACATTTTCGCTAACAGACTAGACATTTTCGCTAAATGACTTCGGGTGGCCGGACTCACAAGACTAGATTTTAGCCCCACCCCTCCCCCCTCCTTCGGGTCGTGCAATTACAGGTCCTCATACACCGCCGTGTTCTGTGAGGCTTGTTTTGCGGCATCTGATCGGGTTCTATACAATTTGCAGGAGACCTTTTCAAATTGTGGTGGTGAACGTGAATATCAAATGTTTCTCCGGGTAGTAGAGTTTTAATTTAATATTTATGCTATTACTTATCTTATGTCTTTTATTAATTCATCGTTTTAATGTTCATTTCAACGCTTAGCACTCTGGGTAAAATTTTCAGCAGACGACATTTTGAAATGTTTTTCTTGTTTTTTTCCTAGAAAACAGGATTTGACATTTCATGCAAAGTGTCTCCATTTGCAAATCATCTTTAATGGAGACAATTTTCATGAAATGTCGAATTCTGTTTACTGGAAAAATAAGAAAAATATCACCAATTTATCGTCTGCTGAATTAGCCCAGAGAGTGGTAAAGGTTAAGTATTAAAGTCAACGTAACTGTAGACTTCTAAGAAATGAAAGATAGCTATTTTGTCATAACTGTTATGAATATTAATAATCCTGATGTAATCTTATTTAATTTGTTTCTCTTGCCACCAAAGAAACAGAAACGAAACTGTTTTATTCGGTAAGTGTATGATATTGTTTAGTTTTATTCTATTTTATTGTTATTATTATTATTATTATTATTATTTTTAATTCCATATTTACTTTTGTTTAATTTTTATGCATTATTTAAGAAATAATGGTAATCTTGTCATGTTCATTGAAGTATGAACAACACTGACTCACAAGCAAAGTAAGTGTACCCAAAGCAACAGATAAGGCGCTTTTTTCATCCGAAAAATGCTGAGATCTTTCTTATTTCTCGACGAAAACATATGTTGTGGGTACTCATTAGAAGCGCCTCGGCGACGAAAACATATGTTGTGGGTACTCATTACAAGCGCCTCGGTTAGGCGCTTCTAATGAGTAACCACAACATATGTTTTCGTCGAGAAATAAGAAAAATATTATGTGGATACCCCCTCTTATCTCTTGCTATGGTCGGTTTCCTATAAACTTTGCCCGCGACCAAGTGCTGTTCAACTTCAGTGAATATTAATTAAATTGCCTTTATTACTTATTTGTATTATTTTCCATCCATTTTTGACGAAAAAAATCTGGTTTGAGAAATAAAATTGACAAAAGAAAAGAATACATGCATTGCACGCAGATTTTCTACCAAGAGCGGAATAGCATCGTGACGTCATAACGGCGCCATCATCCAATCATGTTGGAGAGAACCATGATTTATTTTGACGTCACATAATGATCATGTGACGTCGTGTGAGTCAATGTATTCATTTAAGATATAGAAGTAATTCTGTAACGTTCATTGGAGGGTTTATGTAAAGTTTGCTCACCACCCAATTTTATTCATACTTCACTGAACGTTGAATAAATTGCCTTTATTACCTCTATTTATATTATTTTTCATCCATTACTTTACGGAAAAATCTGGTTCAAGGTATAAAATTGCAGCAAGAAAACAATTGCACACAGCTTCCCTAGTAACGGTGGAACAGTATCCTTGACGTCGCACTTCGCCATCATTCAGTCATATTAGAGAGAATCATTGTTTATTTTGATGTCACTTATTGAGCATATGACGTCGCGTGAGTCAATGTATTAGTTGAAGTATGAACAGCGCAACTGCACAATAGTTAAAATTATAGTTTTATTTTAGTTTCTGAAAATGTACTGAGAATTTCAATATTGAAGAATGAACAACATTACGTTTCAATAATTACTATAAATTTTACCTGTTGAAAATGTAAATATTACCGTTTTATTACTTTTGCGGGAGGAATGCTACCTTTTACCATCTTTCATTTCATTACTCTTATTGATAATATATTGAATATTTTATATGAAAATCGTAAGTGAAGATACCAATTACGAAAACACGCCTATTCAAATATATTGAGAATTTTACCACCAAAAAATGAAAACTTTCAGATGAAAAATCCTGGTAGTTTTCATATTTCTGCTCAAAACATAGATTGTGGGAACTCGACGAGGCGGTTCTAACGAGTACCCACATCTATGTTTTTGAGCAGAAATAAGAAAATTAAAGTATATCCCTGTAAACCCCAGTTTTACCGTATAAAAGTTTAAGGGGGTCAAAACTATACAGGCATGTTTCGTGATGCAGGACATCCCGAAAACATACCAATATAATTTTGACCCCCCTTAAACTATATATCTAGTAAAGCTGGGGTTTACAGGGGTATATATGTTTTTCTTATTTCTACACAAAAACATAGATTGTGGGTACTCGTTAGAACCGCCTCGGCGAGGCGGTTCTTTTGAGTACCCACAATCTATGTTTTGAGCAGAAATATGAAAAATGATTATCATATTTTTTATCTGAAAATTTTCAGTTTTTGGAGGTGAAATTTTCTATATCTTTGAATAGGCGTGTTTTCATAATGAATGCCACAATCACGAAGCAAAGTCTTCCCGAGGCACCCAAGTGAAGATGTGGAACAAATAATGATAAAACAAACGCCACATAATATACCATCGACGCAAAAAGAACTTCAACAGAGGAACCGCCTTGTAACGGTTAGTAGAAAAACATACGGGGATTGGGAAAAGGCTTAAACCAGTTTTAATCACGCGAAACCTCACCCTTAATTCTGATGTAGCTCCAAATTACAAATATATGTTCAGTCCGAATAGGGGTTCTCTACATCATTAGTGATATGACACAATATCACGAAAACATGCCTATATAATTTTGATCCCCTTAAACCCCACTTTTATATAGTAAAACTGGGGTTTTACAGGGGTATACATTATTTCAGCTCTAAAACGTAGATTGTGGGTACTCGTTAGAACCGCCTCGTCGAGGCGGTTCTAACGAGTACCCACAATTTATATTCTGAGCAGAAATATGAAAAATATCAGAATTTTTCATCTTAAAATTTGGTGGTAAAATTTTCAGTATATTTGAATAGGCGTGTTTTCGCAATGGAAAGACAGATAATAATGATAATAATAATAATAATAATAATAATAATAATAATAATAATAATAATAAAAGCGGTGATAAAACAAAGGGTCCAGTGGCGATCTGAAGCAGGAAACAAGAAAACGACAAACAGGAACAGGATGCACAACCCAAACGGGACATCGACAGATCCCTGTACCTGATGACGAGCGCCAACAGGAAAAGGGGTCCAGGGCAAAACAGTCTTTAATAACTAGCATTTTTGAACGCAGCCATGATAACTCTCTGCATATCATAATCGAGAATTCGACCAACTCCGGAGAATATCCCCAACGCCGACGATATAACCAACGCTAGTTAACGAGTTAAAAGTTCACGCTGCTGTTGTCGAAAGAAGGTAAATATTTTGCATTTTGTATTTGTATTTTACTTTGCCTGACTTTCTATATTATTCGCTGAAGTCGACGTTTCTTGTGATGATAATAAATTCTTGCGAAGTAAGTTTTAACTACATGTTATATTTGAATAGGCGTGTTTTCGTAATGGTAAGCTTGTCACTGGCATATGCTCTATCTGAGGGACGGTCGGATTTATGTTTTTTTGTTTTTTTTTGCAACTACATATTCTGAGAAAGCGGATTAAGAGGTGTTTTGAAGAACAGAGTGAGGTGCATTTATTTCAGGTGAAGGAGGGACTGATTGTGTTGAGAACGAACACAAGAAAACAAACTTTCGACTTTCGTGGAACAGGGAAACAAAGCTTATCTCAGGGAGACAAGGGAACATGTACCCCAACTTATTCGGTAGGGCGTCAGTAATGGCACCGGTGTCATTGCAACACGCCCGCGGTCCAAATACCGTAAACAAGTTTAATAAAATGCTTTGTTGTCATACTCACACCAGATTTATGATGGAAATAAATTAATTTTTTCAGTGCTAGTTAAAACAGTTCTTCTTTCCTATCCCTATCTCCCCAGAGGCCATGACTGCAAAATCTGACGGATGAAAACTTGTACGGCTATGTCGCGCTAATAATTACTGCCAGCAGATTATTTAGGTGATATATCAATCATTTGTTACCACGACTTCTTTGAATAAAAGTAAAAAAAAGTTTGCCTTTGGAAACAAAGAACACTCAAAAATCACGAAAATCGTAGAATCGGTTAGATTGTGTCTCTTCATATGCAACACTGTTGTTTGCGAGGCTGCATACGCCCCCCTCCCCACCCCCTCTCCCTAGCGCCGGCTTAAGCGATATTGGATTTTCGAAATAACCAGGATGGGCTCAATGATCCCAAAGGAAATAAAATATAATCTGCACTATGATGACGTACGGGAAGACTTTTTACGGCCGCCACACGGCACAACACCTGCTACAGAAGAGTAAAAGCAGTGGAATAGCAGTATTTTTTTTTCTCCACGCAAAGCCCAGTGATATCCTCTCTACTGGGGTGACATTCTTGTGATAAAACCCTGCTCAAATATCAAACAATGTAAACATTCTTATGTCACTGAAAACCTGACATCCAATGAGCCTACTGTATGCGCTGGGCGTATAAGGGATGGGAACAAATCACAAACATAAGACAAACCGCCAGTGAGCTATACTTCGATGTATAAAAAAAAAAAAAAAATGTGTCGAAATTCTGCAAACATGTAAACATAATAAATTCGAAATGTATCCAACAGCCGTAAAATAGCCAGTTTAAAAAAATGCTTACGCATCGGTCGTATCTATTCAATTCTTCTCCTAGGCGTTGAACGCGTCTATATACTCAGACCTTAATGGTATTCTCCGACATTGTGCTGATGACGGTGTATTACAAAATGGTTTATAAGAAGACGCAAATCTACCATGTCTGTCCACAATTATTATTTTAAATAGAAAAATGAGAAGTTTAGTTACAAACTGTGATATCCTCTAATTTTTATCACATACACTCATAAAACTACAATTCGCAAATTAAAGTCAATCGAAAATACCGTATTTGACTTGATTACCGCACTGTGCGCTTAGGTTTTTCAAAATTACCGAGAAAACTTGTGGTAAAATATGACTACCTACTAAGGATACCCTTAAAAACAAATATCAGCAAAGGCCTTATTTGGTGATGTTTATGCGATTTGTTTTTCTGATTTTCTTTATTAAAACATATATTGTGGGTACTCTCTTGAATTGCATCGATGCAACTCAAATGGGTACCCACAACATATGCATTTATAAAGAAGTAGAATTGCTTGACTGTACGCTTATAGGAGTATGTGCGGTAATTAGGTCGAATATGGTACTCATCATGTTCTTCCGGGGTTGGTTTTATCCTCTGCGTTGCGAATATCCTCCGGCTTGGTCAAATTCTTGATTATAGTATGCAAACTGTGCTGATGTTTTTTATAAATCACATCTTACCGATTTCGGCCAGTAAAATCGATCTACACCCAGCCCCTGGTATTTGTTTATTACTGCCCATTCTAAGGCGGTGGTTCTAGTTTTTTTTTTTTTTTTTTTTTTTTGTGTTTTTTTTTGTGGCATTGTGGTTGCTCGCTGCGGGTTTTTATGTTTAACAGACGAGAATAAATTGCAGATGAAATGCTGCCATAGAACGTTCAACAGCACAGCTGTTTGTCGGGAGGCCGTGGAATAAACCTTTATTTGTTGACACCCAAAGTCGCCCTCGATCGTCATACTGTCTCAGCTACACATCATTGTTCGGTTTGCATATGGGTTCCGTAACACACCAGTGTGTCAACACAGAATATATATATATTTTTACTTTTTCAACTCCATGATGTAACAGATATGAGGGTTCGAGCACAAACTAGAAATCAGCAAAATGAAATCACTAATAAACAACGGTGGACACAGACGTGTAGGATGAGATACAAACAGTCTAGAAAAAGATTTAGAGTTGATTCGTCACTGAGTGTGCCGCTCGATCCACCATCGTGCATTTAAACGGAGCCGCCAAGTTGTTAATGTTGATTGGATTAATCACTACCCAGCAGATACACACAGTTAAAACAACGTCGATTCAACGTATTCAACGTCTTGACGTTGAATCAACGTTGAATCGACGTTGTTCAACTTTATGTGCCCGCTGGGTAATTTTGCGATAATATAAGTTTAGATACCCAGGAAATGCCACAATCACGTAGCACAGTCCTCAAGAGGATCTAGAAGAAGGAGAAATGAGGAAAATAAACATTACGAAAACACGCCTATTCAAAAATATTGAAATTTTTACCACCAAAAAATGCATTTGTTTAGACAAAAATTCTGATATTATTCATATTTCTGCTGAAACATAGATTGTGGGTACTCGTTAGAACCGCCTCGGCGAGGCGGTTCTAATGAATACCCACAATCTATGTTTTTGAGCAGAAATAAGAAAAATAATGCATACCCCTGTAAACATTCTTCCGTGGAGATTGATCATGAAATATTTTTTACGGTCATTCTCTCCCTTCCGCTGATTCAAGAAGGGCAGTTGTCTGTTTCTGGCGAAAGAATGCGCACAATACTGGTTAACCGCTTAGAGGACTAAGCCTGCCCAGTAAACGTGTGGTTAGGTAAACTGACCGCTCTCGACATGACCCCATTGGGTTGACTGGGCCGTAAAACCTCAACACAAACAAACAAAAACGAACTGCAACAGATCACCCGCTTTGAAATGGGCAGTAGAAAAACCACATGTAGACATGTCGGGTTGTGGGGTCTTAAACCAGTTTTACTCGCGCGAAACCTTATCCTTAATTCTGATTCTGCGCCAGATTACAAATATATGTTCACAAGAAAATCAACATTACGAAAACATGCCCATTCAAATATACTGAAAATTTTTAACACCAAAAATGAAAATTTTCAGATAAAAAAAATCATATTTTTCATTTTATTCTGTTTAAAACATAGATTGTGGGTACTCGTTAGAACCGCCTCGACGAGCCGGTTCTAACGAGTACCCACAATCTATGTTTTGAGCAGAAATAAGAAAAAATGTATACCCTTGTAAACCCCAGTTTTACTATATAAAAGTTCGGTTTAAGGGGGTCAAATTTATATAGGCATGTTTTCGTGATGAAACAGAACCACGATGAGTCCGACAACAAAAATAGATACTTAAGCGCCGACAATCTTAAACATATTAAGAAGGGAGACGTCATTCAGTCTGAGAGCCAACCCACCGTCTTTTGCGTAACGTATACGATATAGCATCTCCTTTTTTATCACATGACTGTCAAGTTATTCAGTGAAATAACCCATGTCATAAAAATCATATGACCACATCTGCAAGGCTTCCCATTGGGTAGCCTAATTACCCTCATTTGTATTCGTATTAGTCTGCTTATTGATAGCAACCAAGATGGTGTCCGCGTTCGCCGATTGTACAACTTTTACTTTTGAAACAGACCCTGCCTTCAATTTTGAGACGAACGATAAAGTTCAGATCAATGGAAATGGAAGACACAACACAATCATAGTGTGAATAATACGGCTACCAGGAAAATTCATGGTGGTTTAAATTTGATCTTTTCCGGCAACATATTTGGATGCACTTTCAATGTTGTCAAACAGTCAATGACAAATTTTCACCTCCTCCAAAAAAGCATTGGAGGATAACATGACTCTTACAGTCAATAAATGTGTCAAATTAAAATCCAGGCTACAGTTAAAACGTTTTATATCCTTGAAAATCTGTCATTTACTTTAATGTGTCAGCCATCGTATAATCTGTATTGATCAAGGTCAATGACCTTTAAATACGACAGCTGATTGTAAGGATTTTCCTACGGATTCTCAGAGACGTATTGACTCGCCGAATGACGTAATTCAATGAAATATTTAATTTTGAATTGATTTATTCAAATGAATTATTTATTAGCTCAAATAAAGATCATCATTATTTCCTACAGTTTAACGAATTAATAAATGGCATATTTATTTTGGTTCTAGTTATTTTCTGTACTTATCAAATAATATGCGAACTATTTTTGTTGCGTAGTACTACTGAATCCTTGGTAGTGAGTTGTTCCGCTTTGCTATGGAAAGCCGTTTATCTAAATATATTTTGCGCATTTTTTGTCATCGGAAGGGCCATGTGATAAACAGGATCTTACATGAATGGTCATTTAATATGAAATTTATGAAACTCGTTGGGTAATTTCGGTATTTTGCTCGCCAAGGCTCGCAAAATACCGAAATTACCCAAACTCGTTTCATATTAAATGACCACTCATGTAAGATCCGTTATATAGCGATTGATAATCTTTTTGTAAAACAAAATCAGACTTTCCGAATGTGATTCGTCTTGTAGGAAGAGGACTATCTAATCAGCACCCTCTAAATACACGTACACAATAGTTTTTCTACTGATCGTTCCAAAGCGGTTTCTCTGCTGCAGTTTTTTTGTCTGCGTCGGTGATTTCATATGTTGCGTTTGTTTTGTCATTGTTTAATCGATCCTCATATTTCTTCTTCTTTTAGTGTCTTAGAAAGGTTCCGTTTCGCGACTGTAGCATTTCCTACTGTCCTTTCGACATCACTCGGAGAGACGTTTTTGCTTGGCGTTTCATTTTAAATGAAAATATTTTGTTCTGATTGACCATATCTTATCAGAAACCATTTGTCTTTTCTGTTTCTATGCTTTATTCTCAAATATGTACCCTAAAATTAATTTTACGGCCAAAATTGGTCTGATGTATGCAATTTCTATAGTAATGCGATTTCTTTTTATTTTTTCTCTAAAAAAATATTTTTTTCTTTTCTTTGCTGAATTTGAATGACTGATGTTTCAGAAGAATATTGTGAAAATTTCAGAAAAATTGAACAAGCGGAACTTGTTGAAAATCTGCCTTCAAATTACCTATCCTACTGATTTCTGCACAATTTGCATCTGTTTTTACTATGGGAAAAAGGGAAAATATTCGATTTTTTAAAAACCAATGACTAGTATAAAACTTTTTGTGACTAGGTAGTTACGACAAATGGTTTTGCATTAAATTATGACAAAAGTTTGCAAATTAACTTCATCTGTGTAAGGCACCAAGGAAAAAACGACTTTCTAAAAAAATGTTGAAAGCACAGTAGGTACCCACGATATACCTTTTCATGATAAAAAATTCCTAAAATATCCCTACATATATATTTTTGAGCTATTGGAAGAATTTTCTAGGGACTGAAAAACAAGTTCGAATTAGTCACGGTAATCGATTCATCGGTGTTCAAGTCATTGAGGGTTTACTGTGCGATAATGATAGCCTATTTTGGAAGTTTAGCCGTTAAATACGATCTCTAACAGTTGTCCTCTGGAACGCTGAACACACAAAAGAACTTGGAGCCTCGGTTTTATTGAGTCTTCGTATGCAGCAATCCAGAAACGGAAAATCAACAACATCAATCAAAGACAGCGCGCTTATCATAAATTTTAGAAGAAAACTGTCACTTGATATTGATAAATGTACCTCTGGACCAGGGACATTAGCTCTGTTTAGCAGAAAACAGAGCTGAAATCCTTTTTAATAAATTTTATCTACCATTTAGTAAAGAAATGTACTATCATTATTTAGTAAGTCAATTAAATATCGAGAAGCTGAACTGAATACTTCAGTGATATCGGTTTGATTTTCATGAGAAAAGGGTAACATTGGTATGATTTCTTTTTTTAATCAATGTAATAAATTTATCTTTTTTCTTCAGTTTATATGCAAAAACCTGCGCATTGCTGTTATCATCAGTCTTCGCCGACAATTTTTGGGTAGCCAAAGATCCCTGGATTCTTTGGGCAGTCTGCGAGGACACTGATCAGAGTGCGCCGGTGGGTATCTCAAGCAGTTGCTCATCTTAACCCATTTATGCTGAGTGAACTCTTCTACCTTAACTCTTTGGACCGGCCAATTTCAAATATAAGGAAAGTGGTTAGTTTTTATTATCAAGTTTTGTACAAATGTCTGAACTTAATGCAAACAGTGTAGACCCTGATCAGATCTGCGGCATCTGATCTAGATATTCGCTGTTTGCCAGTGTCCTTTTAGGGACGTTAGGCTTAAATGGGTTAACAAGTTTATGTATTCCAGGACGTTCACCTAGAAATATGTGGTCGACATTTGGTCTAGTTCGAAGCTGCATTTTAATCTCTCTGGCACATTTACACGTGGTTCTCGCAAATAACGCGGATCCAGGAATGTTTGATATATTATCCGGGCGACATGCAAGCACGTGTGCAACCTGTCGCGAGGAATATGACAAACACAAAGGTGATCGCTGCTGCGGTTTCTGTACATGTGATTCGACATGTTTCCAATATGGTTCCTGTTGTTTAGGACAGTATTTATCCTTCAGGCAGGCAATCAACACAGTCAAGAGAACTAGGTAATATTCTACAGCTACCCTATTGTATTGTTTATGTCACGCTATATTATTAAATCAAAGCCATATGATGCCATATTATGTTACTCTACGTACATCAACATCACGAAAATACGCCTATATAGTTTTGACCCCCTTAAACCCCACTTTTATACAGTAAAACAAAAAAGGTAAGAGAAAAGTCCAGGGAGTGCCACAATCACAAACCGCAGCCCTTCCCAGACACCAAGAGGAAGAGGAAACCGACAAATCTAAACAAACACAAATCGAAAAACGTATGAAAAGCATTAAGATTAGCTCTCTCTTCCCCAAGCGAGGTAATCGCAATGCTAAAAGGACTGAAAACCACAAGAACAAAATGACACAAGGTAATACATAAAACAAATCGTCTCGTAGAATATATCACAAAGCAACAAAGAGTAAGACTAATACCGGGACCACCGCCCTAGAACGGTCAGTAGAGTAAACCACCGGAGGGGGTGGGGGAGGGGCTTAAAGTACTTTTACAGCTAGCCAACTTCACCCTGGGTCCCGATGCTACTTCTAATACAGAAATACATAAAAATTCGGTTCGCATAAAGGCTCCCAACTCAGTCAATGCATCAAAGCGAAAACATAAAAATCAAATTAATCACTATAATAAACAAAGACGAGTACTCATGGCTAATTCTACTGTATGCCAGAGTAAATGAAAACCAATAGTTGAACCACGGCGGGCCAAGCCAAAGACATATCGTCAAGCCCCAACGCACTGGTTAAAGTTTTACGAAGAGGCCGTCATTGAGTCTGAGACCCGAACCGCCAGCGTACAATTGGTTTTTACAATATTTTATTTGACAATATAACAGTAATATGAAGTACAAACACATGGTGCAGGATCTGACAGTAAGCCAAAGCTTGATAAGATCATTTCCTGCGTCATTGTGGAACATACAATATATATAGATGAATGGCTGTGTCAAACATAGAGAGAGAGAGAGAGAGAGAGAGAGGGAGAGAGAAGGAGAGTCATGTTATGTGTCCCCACGGCAAGAGCGTTTCCTAATACATGTACATAAAGCTTATTTCCAAGAGATTTGGAGAGGCGATAGCTTTGTACTAGTCTCGGTTTCCTCAGGTAAACCGTCCGGAATTAACAATGAACTCTTGCACTCGACTAAAAAGAGCTTCATTTTCTCCCTGCGTTTTGTTGTCAATGCCGAAAAGAAAATCATGAGATGTGTAAGCGTTTATGTTATTGGGTAAGTATCTTGTTCTTGCGGCCGCATACCTAGGGCAGTTGAAGAAGAAGTGATGTGGGCTTTCGAAAGCTCCACACTGGCAAGAGGGATCGGCCACAATATTCTTCCTGAAGAGATGGGAGTTAAGCGAGCTGCACTCCATTCGCATTCTTGAATGTAGTATCTGGCCTTTGCGTGAGCCGGTATTATAATTTGGCGGTTTTAATATGTTTCTATTCAAACGAAATTTAAATGCCGCAATAGAGGTAGCTTCTTTTGTTTCGTCAGACAAATTATTCCATGCTCGAATAGTTGCCGGGAAAAAAGAATTATAAAACAGGTTGGAATTAGCGAGAATTGTTTGGATGTCGTTTGAATTTCGAAGGTTGTATCTAGCAGTCTCCTGTATCAGAGGAGGAACAAGATCCACAAGATAATTTGGAGTAAAACCATTCAAAATCTTAAAGAAAATTGTCAGTTTGTGCTTGTTTCTACGGCTTTGAAGTGATTCCCAGCCTTATTCTGAGAATAGTTTCTCGATGCTGCAAAGTCTTGTGGCGCCAGTTATAATTCTCGCTGCTTCTATGTGGATCGATTCGAGTTGTTTCTTATTTTCAGCTGAGCAGTTGTCCCAGACGACATCACAATATTCGAGCAGTGGCCGTATAAAACTTACATATATTTGTTCTAATGATTTTCTGCTTACTCTAAACTTCAGTGTTCGCATGAGATTCAATCGTGCCCAGGCTTTCGATGCGATTTCCTGGATATGATTGGACCACGTGCATGACTTTGACAAGATGAGACCAAGGTGCGTATGGCTATCTGTATCAGGCAGCATTATGTTGTTCATGAATAACGGTGGGTGCTGTGGAGGAAGCAGTTTACGAGATAGCACCATTGAGAAATTAAAGAGTGAAGCATAGCCATCAGCAATGATTGGATTGACAACTAGGCATGCAGTCTGCCGCATAATATCAAGGCTATAGCCAATTCTTTTATAACGGTTAATAAGATTTTTTTGATTTTTTTTTAAATTGCTTCGAAAAGTTAGATTTACGTACAATTTTTCTAAATCTGTACACTAAGTCACCGTAAAATTCTGGTTCCGATATACCTTGTTGTAGAAGTGTTTTCAGACTGACGCTATACTTTTCTACCAAAAAAAGTCCAGGGAATGCCACAATCACAAACCGCAGCCCTTCCCAGACACCAAGAGGAAGAGGAAACCGACAAATCCAAACAAGTACAAATCGAACAAACGTACGAAAAGCACTAAGATTAGCTCTCTCTTCCCCAAGCGAGGTAATCGCAATACAAAAAGGACTGAAGGCAAACTTTCGAAAACGCCTTAGGAAGTTTAAAATAACGAAAGCCCTGCCTAAGTTTGGCATTAAGAGCTTTATTACGGTAGTTAAAGTCACTAAGATTTGAAGAAGCTCTGGCGAATCTAATAAGTTGAGATATGTATACCCAATATAAGGATATCGCCATCCAGAAAATGAAAGTTAACCATATCAAAATCAAAATCGTCCCGTTTATCATAAAATTTGGTGAAAACTGTACCATTATATATACATAGGTTCAAATCCAAAAAAGGTGCCTCGATATTGGAAGAATTCGCTCTATTTAATTGGAGTTCTGTAGGGTATATGCTGTCCACCATTTGGTCAAAGTAAATATTGTCAATATTTAATAAATCATCAAGGTATCTTGAAGTTGAATTGAAAGCCTCAATAATGTCAGCCTGATTTTCACGTGAGAGAGACTTAATGAAATCTCTCTCATAACGAAAAAGAAATAAATCTGCAACAATACGAACACAATTAGTGCCCATCGGAATACCAATAGTTTGCCTATAAAGTTTAGTTCCAAATCTAATAAAAATTTTATCCAAAAAATAAACAAGGTCATCACAGACTTTTTGACACGACCATAAATTGTTTTTGCATACATCAGAAGTAAAAAAAAAAGCACATTCTTCGTTGCAAGCCAAATATTGGGTATTCTCCCGAATAAACGTTCGGTTAATTAAATCAATAAGTTTATCTTTTTTAAGATGATGAGGTAACGTAGTACACAGTGTAGAAAAATCGTATGTTGACAATTTAGAAGCCTCAAAGTTTTTAGATTTAAATTTATTGAGAACATCATTGGAATTTCTAATTGACCAAAAATAGTTAATTCCGTCCCTTTCGTAAACAGTATCATAGTATCTAGTCCAATGTTTTTTTTAACAGCAGTAAGGCATGAGTTAGCAGTTTGGACAAAACAGTAGTCGTACATGAACTAAAATTAGCAAAGAAACGTGCTTTATAAGATCGTTTATGAAGTTTCGGTAACCAACATAACGTAGGAAGTCTGTCTTGCTTTTCTTTAATACTCACTGCAAATTTAGCAGTAATATCGATAGAATGGGTATTAACAATAGATATCTCGTCTGTAGAAATCCGTTTATATGTTTTGGTACTTCCAAGTTCTTGTATTAGAGTATTGATATAATAAAGTCGTCACACAAAAACAACATTATTAGCAACTTTATCAGCTGGAGCCAAAACATACTTCCTATGAAATTCTTGGATACCTTGTTTCAGGGGTATGCATTAATTTTCTTATTTCTGCTCAAAAACGTATATTGTGAGGACTCGTTAGAACCGCCTCGGCGAGGCTGTTCTTACGAGTGCCCACAATCTATGATTTGAGCAGAAATATGAAAAATACCAGAATTTTTCATCTGAAAGTTTTCATTTTTTGGTGATTAAATTCTTAATATATTTGAATAGGCATGTTTTCGTAATGGATACGGCTTGTTATTTTATGCACAAGTAGGGTACACATGCATGCTTCCGTTCTGATTCAGATTTGATTCATCATATAAATGCTTGATTTATAATATAGGCCGCATATAGCCAAAGTGGCTTCGTAGATTAAGATTATCTTGAGAATACGCAAAGTATCATCCGGGCCTTTGCTCTTCATTCATACATTCTGTAGTATACAATGATTGTGCTAGCGGACAATGAAGGCTCTGATCAAACTGTGCGAATGCACAGGCTGATCTGGGCCTTAGCTGCCCGCATATGCCTCAAGAACGTTTTCTCATGACGCTTCCCGTTTAAGACTTGGCAAAACTGATTTTCGAAACCTTTAAAAGATTTCACTCACTACAAAAAAATATGTTAGAACATAGATAGCCTGAGGCCTATTGCATGCATTGTTGTTAACCCAATTATGGTCAATAACTTTGCTTCTCTCTTCAATTGCACGACGGTAGATCGGTCCTCACAAAATATGACGGCTCCCTTCTCGATCTGTTTCAGATGTTTGGTGCCTGGCTATCAATGTCTGTGGTCGAGGTTATCGTGGTCCTGTTTGTGGTTTTCTTGTGCTCTGGCTTCAAATCTGGCTTTAGATCTCCAATGAGCCCTTTGCTTTGTTTCATCACAGTGTTTTTGGTTACGTTTCCCTGTGATGTTTCACAGATGAGGTAGAGTACCCCGGCGAGGTTTCGCGAGTAAAACTAGTCTATGCCATCCAGTTTAAATGTCGAACATGATAAGACCGATAAAATTCTGCTTGCTCTATAAAAAATCTGGTAAGGTACTTGATTAATTAAAATCTAAAAGCTCGCAAACTTCTAATTTGTAGATATATGTCTATTCTACACTTTATACTTCATAGCCTCATGATTAGTTTAAGATATTTGCATTGCCTTCGTCGAACGAACGTTTACTCGGGAGTACTCTTTCTTTTTGGTGTGTAATGAAACCCGTTTTGTTTTAGTTTTCTCTTCTGAAAACCATAACATGTGCAAGTTATGGTTATGTCATGTTAGCTTTGGTACTAAATTATATAGGCAAGTAGTTAGTATTCCGAGCGATGGGGACTAACTGTGCTTCTATTGTGTCTGTACTTTTTTTACCGAGAGAGATTTCATGTTTGATTAAACTCAAACTGACGAACCTGATGTTTTCAATCCACTTTCTAGGTATCTAGACACGTTACCTTCATAATACAGTCGAATCTCAATAGCTCGAACACCGATGACTCATTCACCATGGCTAATTAGAACTCGGTTTTGAGTCCCTACGAAATTCTTCCGATAGATCAAGAACACAAATATTTATGGAAGCTTTCTTATTTCATTATGAAATTGCATGTTGTGTGAACTCATTAGAATCGCCTCTTCGAGGCGATTATAATGAGTACACGCAACATACAATTTTATTGTGTAGAAGATCGCTAGATTTCGCAGAATTAACGATACTTGCTTCCCGACGTGGCGCCAAAATTAACATTCATTGGCTCGAACTACCCATGGCTCGAACACTTTTCCGTGGTCCCAAAGGTGTTCGAGCTATTGAAGTTCGACTGTAGTTTGATTTTTGACAGACGTTTTGAACATATTCATCCCTCTGAACTTTAATTAGATAAGCTAATCCCTCTGTTATCGAAGCACTACCTTTGTGTTCATACACATCCACATCTAAATGCACGGTTACCTAAATATTACGAAAACACGCCTATTCAAATATATAGAAAATTTCTCCTCCAAAAAACCGAAATTTTTCAAGTCAAAAAACTTTGATATTTTTCATATCGCCGAGGCGGTTCTAACGAGAACCCACAATCTATGTTTTGAGCAGAAATAAGAAAATAATGTATACCCCTGTAAACCCCAGTTTTACTATATAAAAGTGGGGTTTAAGGGGGTAAAAATTATATAGGCATGTTTTCGTGATGATAATTTACGACAAAAGGGAGGATTTTGACTTTGACATTCGTAGTGCCCTTTTCGTGAGGAGTATTATATTTCTCAGCTTATTGGTTTTGCAAGAATATGTTTTAACATTAATGACTTTGTTGTGGGTCACTGGTTTCATATTTGGTGTTTGATTTGTCACTATAGGGATCAAACATGGTTTTTCATGCATTAACATTCGCCAGGTCCCGTGG
Organism: Anodontia alba; assembly: GCA_964016985.1. Taxonomy (NCBI): domain Eukaryota; kingdom Metazoa; phylum Mollusca; class Bivalvia; order Lucinida; family Lucinidae; genus Anodontia; species Anodontia alba. The sequence continues at coordinate 3,997,385 of OZ024833.1, forward strand.
GATGTGTTGAAAACCAAGGCCAAAGGCCGCGGTTTTCAACACCTCCCAAGGGATCTGGTGAATGTTAATGCATTGAAAACCATGTTCAATCGCTATTATTGCATAAAAACTGAAAACATTTGCTACATTTCGTGTTATTTCTTGCACTATTTTGTTTTACCTTTTCACCGATGTCTCGCGAACGAAACTTCCACTGACTATGCTCCTTCTAGTGCCGGGAAGTACACATCACGTAACGGCAGCAAATCTGTGGCCCCGGTACGATCATATTGAAAGTTGCGTAGCCGTGCATTAACAGCGCGTGAATTGCCTTATTAATACACGGCTTTTCGCCGGTTAATGCACGGCTGTTAACAACGTGCGACACTGCTTTTTATGCAATAATGTTCATGATCTCTCCTTCGTTTGGTGCTTCGGGAAGGCTGTGTCACGTGATTGTGGCTTTTACTGGGTAGTTTCACTGATATTTTGTTCCATTTTACAGTAGAGATTTTTCCTATAGCGTTTGAAATACGTCCTATTCTCATGGCTATTAACGGATACCTGATGAGAGCTAATCACATGAGGCATTTCCAAATTATTTTTGCTTAAATTGTCAAACCCTATATTCTGAAAAAAATCTTCGAATTTGCTGGTTTAATTTCCTAGTTTGCACAGTTTAGATTTCCTGGTACTTTAATATTTATATCATAAGTATATGCTATCCATTTGTCATTTTTCAGACACGACTGTGTTATTCCACAATACGTTCCTTTTGAGAAAACAGACTACAACACGGACAAAGCATATTGGATGATAACAAGATGTAGTCCAGAATGCACTGATATCGACACTCAGAACAAATGCGAAAATCCTGGATCTAGTATAGACTCTATAATTCCGGTTTCAGACCCATTATCATTGACTCATTACAGAAACATATTCTGTGCTTACTGTAATGATGTATCACGAAATGTACATTTGATCAGATGGCATCTTCAGATAGACAGCAATCAAAAGTTTTCTCTTCCAAATCACAACTTGCTAGCAGACATACAAGACGACAAGGGGAATATCTTCTTCTTACCACCAAAATACATCCAGGTGCCAACTTGTGATTCTAATCTCTCATACAATATATCAACTTGCAATGAAACCGGATTGTGGCGAAGATACGACAGTGCTATTGAAACTGCATGTAACTCTTTCTGGGACCCATTCAATTACACATATAAAAACTATTTCTGCTACGTATGTAACAACGATGAGAACCTACTACCTGAACCGAAAGACTGGATGTGTAACAAGATCGAAATTGAAAAGAATATTGCTGAATTTTCCTCTGTTGAAAATCTTTATAGCGTCACAGGTGATCATATCAGAGACCCCTTGGTCTGTAATGATACAGAGTTTGAAGATGAAAAGGCGGTGAGTCTGTATGCATATCTTATGCCTAGCTTACATCTGGCCTGCGATGAGCTTACGGCGCCCGTAAGATGCCCTTACCTCCCTTTTCGTGCGGCCTCCGTACGGAGGCAGCCAGCGGACCTACGATTATCGTACGGATTCACGGGTGCAATAGCCTTTACGCTATTTTTAACTACGCACTATGACAAATTCTTAAAAAATCGCAAGCCCGTAGCCCGTAGACTCGTCGTATATAGCATCGCACGATTCCCGCACGGGCACCGCACAGAGGCCGCGAGCTAATCGTTTGGACAACGCAAGATTTTAGATGGTCATTTGGACTAAAAATCATACGATGATTGTTGGCGCTTGGGATATTCGTACGGCACCCGCGCAGCTATCGCCCCTACAGAGCCCATATAATCGAACGGATATAAAGCAGTTATTTTACGACGACATCACGAAAACATGCCTATATAATATTGACCCCCTTAAACCCCACTTTTATATACTAAAACTGGGGTTTACAGGGGTATACCTTATTTTTCTTATTTTGCTAAAAACTATAGATTGTGGGTACTCGTTAGAACCGCATCGCCGAGGCGGTTCTAACCAGTACACATAATCTCTATTTTGAGCAGAAATATGAAAAATATCAAGAGTTTGTTATCTGAAAATTTTCAGTTTTTGGTGTTGAAATTTTCTATATATTTGAATAGGCATGTTTTCGTAATGGATCCCACGGCGACCGCAATATGAACGCGCAGCCTCTTGCGATGAGTCAACATTTTTCAGATATATATTGGTCATCTCCAGCTGTTCCTTTTTTTTTTTCAACAGTTGTCTTCAGAAGAGTGAAAATACGAAGATGTCACTAATACCACCACTCAGGCTCAGAGTGGCGCACTTCGATTGCAGTTAAGGTAGATAGGAGAAGGGAACAGGCAAATATTGCAGCCCTGACCGTCTTGGATAAACAGCAAGGCAGACAGGGTCGCAGGGAGAGTACAGTTTTGGTGACAACACTGACTCCAGCCGCAGATCCTTCTTGGACCTCTTTTCCTTCACGCCTTTTGTTTTAGTTGTCATCTCAACTGACAACACAAACAGAAATGTGAACTTGTATACTTCTGGTACACAAATGCCCAAAACTATACGACGATCGCATAGTCACCGTATCATTTACAATCGGCCTCCGTACGGAAGCCGCACGGGCTCCGTACGATTACCGTGCGGAGGCTGCGGAAATTGCACGATGACTGCACGATTTCCATATGATCTCTGCACGGTCTCCGTACCATTACTAACATCATCAGGGAAACACGCCTATATAGTTTTGTCTCCCTTAAACCCCACTTTTATATAGTAAAACTGGGGTTTGCAGGGGTAAACATTATTTTTCTTATTTCTGCTCAAAAACATAGATTGTGGGTACTTGTTAGAACCGCCTCGCCGAGGCGGTTCTAACGAGTACCCACAATCTATGTTTTGGGCAGAAATATGAAAAATATCAGAGGTTTTTATCTGAAAAGTTTCAGTTTTTGGAGGTAAAATTTGCTATATATTTGAATAGGCGTGTTTTCATAATGTTATAAAAAAAACTGTAAATGATGATACCCAGGAAATGGAGTCAAACTTGTTTTTTGAGTCCTTACGAATTTTTTCCGATTGCTCAAGAAAACAAATATTTATGGAAATTTTCTTATTTCATTATAAAATTGTATGTTGTGTGTACTCATAAGAATCACACCATCGAGGCGATTCTAATGAGTACACTCAACATACCATTATCGTCCAGAAGATCAAAAAATAAAAATAATAAATAAATAAATAAATAAATAAAATAAAAAAACAAAACAAAAAAAAAAACACACACACACACACGAAATTATCGGTATTTGCTTTCTGACCTGGCGTCATGATTAACCCTCAGTGGCTCGAACTACCCATATAAACTGTAAGTGAAGATACCCAGAAAATGACACATTCACGAGCCACAACCCTCCAGATTCAGCATAAGAAGGAAATAATGAGGAACAAGTAAGGACAACACAAACGTCACATATGAAATCACAGACGCACAAAGAAGCACGGCAAAGGTTTTCTGTTGTAACCATTGAGTTCATGATGAAATGTAGAAAACACAAAAAGAATTGATACACTTTTGTTTGTTTGTGCTGAGATTTTACGGCCCAGTCAACCCAATGGGGTCATGTCGAGCGCGGTCAGTTTACCTAGCCACACGTTTACTGGGCAGGCTTAGTTCTCTAAGCGGTTAACCAGTATTGTGCACATTCTTTCGCCAGAAACTCACAACTGCCCTTCTTGAATCAGCGGAAGGGAGAGAATGACCATAGAAAATATTTCACGATCAATCTCCACCAAAGAATGTTGCCGACCTCGGCGGGGGTTGAACCCACGACCTCCTGGTCTCCAGTCGGACGACGCATCCAACTGAACTACCGAGGCCGGCAGAGACGTACTTACTGATACATGCGCAATATTTTCAACTTTCTTTGTAAAAGTATATGTTGTGGGTGCTCATTTGAATCGACCAGTCGATTCAAATGAGCACCCACAACATATACTTAAGTAGAAAAGAACAAGGGCGGTAAAAACTCAAACATTCCTTGACAGTGCGCTATACCGAATACTGTTTATATATAGTATATCCAGGAAAACGTCCGCCATTCTGATTGGAGCATGTGATTGTTTTTCTAATATTACCTAAAGTATAGGTAGCCTATCTATAAAACCTTTGGAAGCTCGGTAGAAGTATGCCACATTTTTTTCTAATAGTATTGTCTGCTGCATGTCTATTCATTTCACCGAGGAAACATAAAAGTAAGTGTGCCTATGTCAAAGCTTATCTGGTATTTTCAGCAATTAGATTTAGATATGTGGGAGGCACCATCAAGTCTATGGGCGTATGTTGGTATGTATGGTGTTATTATTTCAAGTGCCAGTGTTTGCACTTTACACTCACCTTTCGTATTCTTCTTCCTCATGATTCTTATTTATACCTCATTGAAGGATAGATAATTACCGGTGTTCGTATCCCGTTTATAACAATTTCTTTGTTTATATACAGTATATCCATCAAAACGTCCGCCATTCTGATTGGACCATGTGATTGTTTTTCTAATATTATCTACGGTATAGGTAGCCTATCTATAACCTCGGTAGAAGTATGCCACTTTTTTTTCTAATAGTATTGTCTGCTGCATGTCTATTCATTTCACCGAGGAAACATAAAAGTAAGTGTGCCTATGTCAAAACTTATCTGGTATTTTCAGCAATTAGATTTTGATGTATGGGAGGCACCATCAAGTCTATGGGCGTACATGTATGTTGGTATGTATGGTGTTATTATTTCAAGTGCCAGTGTTTGCACTTTACACTCACCTTTCGTATTCTTCTTCCTCATGATTCTTATTTATACCTCATTGAAGGATAGATAATTACCGGTGTTCGTATCCCGTTTATAACAATTTCTGAAGCTGACTAGCTGTAAAAATGCTTCAAGCCCCGCGATGGGTTACTCTACTGACCGTTCTAATGAGGTGGTCCCGGTATTAATCTTACTATTTGTTGCTTTGTAGTTTATTCTACGAGGCGATTTGTTTTATGTCTTACCTTGTGTTATTTTGTTATTGTGTTTTTCAGTCCTTTAAGCATTGCGATTACCTCGCTTGGGGAAGAGAGAGCTAATCTTAGTGCTTTTCGTACGTTTGTTCGATTTGCGCTTCTTTGGTTTTAATCTGTTTCCTCTTCCTCTTGGTGTATGGGAAGGACTGCGGTTTGTGATTGTGGCACTTCCTGGACTTTTCTCTTACCTTTTTTTTTTGCATTTCTTTCCTAAACAGATTCTAAATGGAATTACCATGGAGAGCAAAGAGAACGCACATAAGAATAAAGAAAAAGGCTGAAGTATCGATATGTTGTGGGCCAGACCAGTTAGGCGAGTTAGGCTTCATTAATGGCCCATGTATAAAATTTCAAAAAACCCGGAATTGGCTCGTTTAGAAGGGGATCATCTCATAAGGTTCCTAGCAGGCATGCAGCGTTGAAACAACGTCGCGTCAACGTTGATTCAATCGACGTCTCGGACGTTGAATCAACGTGGAAACGACACGGTATTGTGGCACCTTGTCCTTTTACCATACTTGTTCTACAATATGAAATTGTTCATTCTACTACCCGTTGATGTCTACTGCTGTATGTATGGCAAAAAGTGTAGACCATGATCGAGCGTCGCGTTCTGTGGCGTCTAATCTGGGTCTAAACTGTTTGCAAAATCCTATCTGTTCCAATACTTAGGGTAATTACGGCATGTATTTTGATGTACCGGAACCGAGTAGTAAAGATAATGTATCCGCGCCATAAGAAAATGAAATATTCGGAATATTTACTGTTTGCGTATGTCCAGCTGACACATTTTGTAATGACGTGACACACACACATACACACACACACACAAACACCAGTAAGCATTCTTTATAAATCTCTATCGGGCCGTTATCGGCCCATCAGGGTAGCTGAAGGACCGACAATGGCCCGCTATAGATTTATAAAGAATGCTACCTGGGACACACACACACACACACACACACACACACACATTCTGGGACATGCATTTGACAGAAAACAGTTTTCTCTTTTTCATTTAATAACAAAATATATGGCTCAAAATTACATGATTGAAAATTTGTGTGCCATATTGTACACTGTGCTTCATGATAGAAATAATGATTGTCGTCTGCTAAATACATTTCCTAGAATATTGGCATCCCAGGTCTGTTGTGGCAAATTGAACGTTAAGTGTTTACTTTTATTATTGTAGATGGTTTGTCGTCACGTGGTATGTAGCAACGATCGACAACTTTCTAATGGCGTGTGTGTGACTACTACAACCAGCTACAATGTCGCCTGTTCCTCAGTCTTCCTAAAACTGACCGCTGAAAATCATGATTCTGAATCCACTAAGTCTTTTAATCTTATAGGGAGAGACAGAGTTACAAGGAATCTACTAACAGCCTTTAAGACTGCAATTGGATGGCATTATAATATTCTTATGTTTCTGCCGTTTTACAAATTAGATACAACAGACCATATTGACTATGTGGTTATCTATACCGAGACGGCTTTTGACAACAGTTCTCATAAAGACGCATATATTGCCTCTATCATTCAAATGGAAATCTTACACGTCATGTATTACGGCGAACATGAAATAGAATTTTCTGTTGATCTTGGAACGTACAACATGACTGAAGAAGCTTCTTTCGCCAAAATAGTTGTCCCAAGTAAGGTTAATATGTCCGTTGATGTACTAACTGTCAATCTAGAACATTATGATGCAAATGTGTGCCCAAGTTATGGAACGACCCCGATAAATAAACTTTCTGTTTGTCCTTATATCAGTATTGGTATTCATGAACTAACCTTCGAGATTCAGAACGATCTTCTCACGGTTTATTCAGATGAAAAGCCAGTTACGTCTCTTAAGAACTGGGAGTATGAAACACATCTAGATAGAGTCTCTATATGTTTCGAGGATTTCATACATCTATATGAAGAAGTATCCCAGGGAGGCCGGGGAGCATCAGTCCGCTGTACAACAATGTACACAAAGCAGATTTTATTTCTGGCAACTGTGTTCCTCGTTATCATGAGAAGTGTCATTTTTTGAACAGGGTGGTACTTGTTAGATTCTGAATATCCGACAATGAGCCAGCGCACGACAAAACCCACAAGAAGACGTGTGCACCTAGCGAAGACAGATCAGCCAGTGCATCCGCCCAGTCTGATCAGATTCTTCGCTGTCAGCATAAAGAAATTTGGGTCCTTAGCTATCCATTGAGTGCACAGCGAGGACTCTGATCAGACAGGGCGGATGCCCAGGCTGATGTGAGTCTTCGCTGGGTGCACATGCCATTTTGTTGGTTTTGTCGTTCGCTGGCTCAGTTGATACCTGTGAGGAGTTTAAAATAAACTTTGGTTATAACATGAATGTTGTGCGGCAAACTGCATGCATGGTTTCTGGCCTGGGCTTGACTTGCCAAGCCTAAGGCCATAGTAGTCATACCAAATTTTCAATCCCTGCCAATCATTTACGGAAAAACCCGACGAAAAGTGAAAAGTACCGCCTGCAACTACGCTAAAAAAGGCCCGTGAAAATAAATATATATTCGGGTTGAACATAATATTAAGGTTTATGTTTAAAACGCTTCGATATATGTACGATTCTTCCCATATGAAATATTGTTTGAATAAGAATTTTGAGCCTTGATGAACTTATTCATATCTGCAAATTGTTACGCTGTATGGCGACAGCCGACTTTGATAGCCGATAGTAGAACGGAAAAGTACGAGTATTTGCGTATCTGAAAAGCTCCCCAAAAATGTCAACTGATTTTGTTGTTTAAAACCGTATGCCTTGAAACTTTTGATAACTTTCAGCTATATTTACTGTTAAAAAATAATAAAAAAAATATTAACCAAAGAAAGACAGACTAGTACCTATGTTCTGGATACACGCCTTATTATTATTTTTTTTTTTTCATGATTTTTGGATTCTTCATTGAAAATCACTTACTAGAGAATGCAAAATTGAATTTCTCAGACTTAAACTTTCAGGCTTCTAAATTGTCTACATATGATTTTTCTACACTGTATACTACGCTACCTCATCATCTTATAAAAGATAAACTTATTGATTTAATTAACCGAACGTTTATTCGGGAGAATACCCAATATTTGGCTTGCAACGAAGAATGTGCTTTTTTCACTTCTGATGTATATAATAATCACACTTTATGGTCGTGTCAAAAAATCTGTGATGCCCTTGTTTATCTTTTGGATAATATTTTTATTAGATTTGGAACTAAACTTTATAGACAAACTATTGGTATTCCGATGGGAACTAATTGTGCTCCTCTTGTTGCAGATTTGTTTCTTTTTTGTTATGAGAGAGATTTAATGAAGTCTCTCTCACGTGAAAATCAGGCTGACATTATTGAGGCTTTCAATTCAACTTCAAGATACCTTGACGATTTATTAAATATTGACAATATTTACTTTGACCAAATGGTGGACCGGATATACCCTACAGAACTCCAATTAAATAGAGCATATTCTTCTGATACCGAGGCACCTTTTCAGGATTTGAATCTATGTATATCTAATGGTACAGTTTCCACCAAAATTTATGATAAACGGGACGATTTTGATTTTGATATAGTCAATTTCCCTTTTCTGGATGGCGATGTCCCCCGGCGTACCTCATATGGGATATACATATCTCAACTTATAAGATTTGCCAGAGCTTCTTCAAATCTTAATGACTTTAACTACCGTAATAAAGCCCTTACTGCCAAACTTCTTAGGCAGGGCTATCGTTGTTTTAAACTTCGTCAGGCGTTTTCAAAATTTTATTGCAGACACAGTGCCTTGTTAGAAAAATATAGCGTCAGTTTGAAAACACTTCTGCAACAAGGTATATCGGAGCCCGAATTTTACGGTGACTTAGTATACAGATTTAGAAAAATTGTAGGTAAATCTAACTTTTCGGAGCAATTCAGAAAACTTATTAGCCGTTATAAAAGAATTGGCCTTGATATTATGGGGCAGACTGCATGCCTAGTTCTCAACCCAATCATTGTTGATGGCTATGCTTCACTCTTTAATTGCACGACGGCGGTTCGGGCCTCAGACTCAATGACGGCCTCTTCGTAAAACTTTAACCAGTGGGGTGGGGCTTGACGATATGTCTTTGGCTTGGCCCGCCGTGGTTCAACTATTGGTTTTCATTTATTCTGGCATACAGTAGAATTAGCCATGAGTACTCGTCTTTGTTTATTATAGTGATTAATTTGATTTTTATGTTTTCGCTTTGATGCATTGACTGAGTTGGGAGCCTTTATGCGAACCGAATTTTTATGTATTTCTGTATTAAGAGTAGAATCGGAATCCAGGGTGAAGTTAGCTAGCTGTAAAAGTGCTTTAACCCCCCCCCCCCCCCCCCTACGCGTGCTTTGCTCTACCGACCGTTCTAAGGCGGTGGTCCCGGTGTTAGTCTTACTCTTTGTTGCTTTGTGGTTTATTCTACGAGGCGATTTGTTGTATGTCTTTCCGTGTGTCATTTTGTTCTTGTGTTTTTCAGTCCAAAGACATATCGTCAAGCCCCAACCCACTGGTTAAAGTTTTACGAAGAGGCCGTCATTGAGTCTGAGGCCCGAACCTTTGGAGGACATCATGAATATGCAGTTTCAAGTTTTCACATAATTTCATCTACTCTTTCAAATACTTAAGCTTTCATTAATATCAGGATTTATTTCGAATTTCTGCAAGAATAGAATGAACAAATATGCTCAAACTGGCATTTGTGTCAGTCAGTGGTTGTAAGTTTTTCATTCAGATCAGTTACTTAATTGACATGTAAACAAATAAGTAAATCATGAAAAACTTTGCCATTTTGAAAATTATAAGAATAATAATAATAATAAAAAAAGAAAAAAAAAAAAAAAAAAAAAAAAAAAAAAAAAAAAACAGTTAAAGATGATTAAATGCTGTGTAACTATTCTTTCTGTTTGTCACTCGATGTCGGAGGTGAGGGACTATATCCTTATCCCTTCTGTGTGTCATTCTATCCGTCCGTGTGTCCATCACACATATTGTGCCCTTAGCGCCTCAAATATGTTTTATCGGATATTTCTGAAATTGTAAAGATGTTCTTCTTGTGTTTATATGATAATGCACACGTGGTATTGAATATTTGATCCATTTATTTCTGACATAATAACTCTTGTGAACTGAGAAACAGCCATTTTTAAAGCTTGTGTCTACAGCTCCTCCTACATTTTTAACTGGATTATTCTGAAATTTCGCATGTTTTCTTATTATTGTACGATGATTTGCATGTGGTTTTGAATTGTTGAGCCTCATTCAATTTTACTGATGAGGCTCTGAGCATTATGGCCAATACTCTAACTTGTGTTTATTTGATTTGCGCTTGTTTCGATTTGTCTGTTTCCTCTTCCTCTTGATGTCTTGGAAGGGCTGCGGCTTGTGATTGTGGCATTCCCTGAACTTTTCCCTTACCTTTATTTTTCTTATAGATTTATCCATTGCTCTTAAAACACATCTCTTTAAGATTTGTATTTGCCACAAACCTAGGGCAACATTTGGAATTCAGCTTTTATTTATGAAAGAACCACCATTATATGTCTTCAGGAATATTTCTTTCTTCTGATTATAATCAGTTGAAACAAAAGGTAAGAGAAAAGCCCAGGGTGGGCCACAATCACAAACCGCAGCCTTCCCAGACCCCAAGAGGAAGATGAAACCGACAAAACTTAACAAGCACAAACCGAACAAACGTACGAAAAGCACTAAGATTAGCTCTCTCTTCCCTATACGAGGTAACCACAATACTAAAAGGACTGAAAAACACAAGAACAAAATGACACACGGAAAGACATACAACAATTCGCCTCGTATAATAAACCACAGAGCAACAAAGAGTAAGACTAACACCGGGACCACCGCCTTAGAACGGTCAGTAGAGCAAAAAAAAAGGTAAGAGAGGGTTTAGAGCACTTTTACAGCTAGCTAACTTCACCCTAGGTCCCGATGCTACTCTTAATACAGAAACACATAAAAATTCGGTTCGCATAAAGGCTCCCAACTCAGTCAATGCATCAAAGCGAAAACATAAAAATCAAATTAATCACTATAATAAACAAAGACGAGTACTCATAGCTAATTCTACTGTATGCCAGAGTAAATGAAAACCAATAGTTGAACCACGGCGGGCCAAGCCAAAGACATATCGTCAAGCCCCACCCCACTGGTTAAAGTTTTACGAAGAGGCCGTCATTGAGTCTGAGACCCGAACCGCCATTCGTCACACAAAAACAACATTATTAACAGCTTTATCAGCTGTAGCCAAAACATACTTCCTATGAAATTCTTGGATACCTTGTTTCAAATATCGAAAAGATAATTTAGGCTCAGGAGGGAGAGGATCAAGGTTATTCGAGTAAAATAACACACGTTCATCAATGATCTTAAAAATCTTTAATTTCCAATTATTTATTAGACTCAACATGCTCTCGTTTACACCAACGCTTATAATAATCATTTAAAGCACTGCCAATTGTTTCCCGACATTTATTGAAATCAATGTGGGCTGGGAATCTATATTTAGGTTCTTTTGAAATAACTGAACGGATTCGTGAATCAGTCATAATCTTCAAAAAAAGGTAACAGATAATTCCAGGGAATGTCACAAACACAAACCGCAGCCCTTCCCAGATCCCAAGAGGAAGAGGAAACCGACAAATCCAAACAAGCACAAACCGAACAAACCGAACAAACGTACGAAAAGCTCTAAGATTAGCTCTCTCTTCCCCAAGCGAGGTAATCGCAATACTAAAAGGACTTACCAATGAAAATATGACCCGCTGGTTGATAACAAAATTTAGAATCTTTACAATCTCAAGAATCAGGGGAACTAGTTTCAATATCAAGATCAGAAACTACTTTATTGAAATTAAGTAAAGTATTACGGATAGGTTTGTTATATTTATAACAAATAATAGGAAATTCCGTGTTTTCAAAATATGAAGGTATAGCTTATATAACATTATTATCTCGAAATAATCTAGGTAAATCTATTAATTCAATACCTTTAATAATGAATGGAATTTTGATGAAGTGTCTAGTGTGGTTAATTTCAGAAGCAATGTAAGGACGAAGAGCATGTTGAGTATAACATCTAGTAAGGAGAGCTGCTTCTACAAATCATGTTTTCTATCGTAAAAATTATTCGCCTTATCATCTAACTTACGTAAGGAAGAAACAGACAGTGAAGCCAGTTTAGAAAGCATTTGATGACGTTCAGAATTTAAGAGAATATTTAAATCAAAAAGAGATAAAACAGTTTTATGTCATCGTTTAAAATTGCCATTTTTGCGCTTACCATGGGATCGTTTATTACGTTTTTTAATATCTAAAAGGGAAAAAAGCATCGAAATCCGGCATTTTAGAAATATTTCCTTCATGGTAAATATTATCATCAAATCCAAGTGGAAAAGGGGTTTGTAAACGTTTAATCCATTTAAGTTCAAGTTCATGTCTTAAAATATTTTTGAATCTTTCGATAGTATTGGACTTGTGTATAATTTTTTCAACAGGTTGAACCAAACCTTTACTAGATGATCATGAATGACCAGTACTCCGGAAATGTTGATAAATAAACGTATCAATTTTCTTTGCTTTTTTGATTTTAAGCAAATGTTCCTTAAACCTTGTTTTAAGGGCCCGTTTGGTCTGTCCAACATACTGCATTCCTCAGCCTCCTTCGCTGCAAGTGAGAACATATAAAGCCTGTATTTTACTTTCATATTATGATTAATAAAACCATGAACAAAACTAAGTTTTTCGTTTTCATTGATACATATTCAGTAACAGTTCAACATTAATGCCATTCCTTTGTCTTTAGCTTACTAGAGCAGAAGGCTCTGAAAAAGGTTACAGGATAGTTCTCCGTTGTTGTCGCCGTTAAAGTCTGTGATCGGCAACGCTTCAGACATCATCTCCTCTGATACCACAAGGCATATCGGGCCCAAATTTCATCTGCAGCATCCTCGGGCTGGGGGATTGAAAAGCTTGTATTTTTTTTATGAAAATCGACACTTTGGTTTGGTTGCTATGCCAGTTACAGTTTCCATACACTTATAATGGGAAAGTATTTACTGATCAACAATTACAGATACTTTGACAAAACGCATATTGTAATGTTCCTTGAGTAATCTTTTATCAACAACAGGGCTTTTTTTTTACTGATTGCCATGAAAACTAGAAAGAATTCCTTAAAATTATCACCTCAGAAACCATATTCTCTTTGAGGCTGAGACTGAATTTCATCATATTATCCTTTACAGATTTAGTGGGTTTTTTATTTTTTTTCAATCTGGTGACCTTTGAAGCCCCTGGGCCTTCTGATGACCAAGCCACCAGCGCCTACAGCACTTTGATTAACCCACTTATAGCTGATTACTTTCCTTCCCTCTTTAGTTGAGGCGGGCCTTAAATTGAATGACGGCTCCTCCCACAATCTGATTTAGAGGGTTGACACATCTCTTTTGCTATCTGTGGACGAGCCCCTCGTGGTCCAACTTATATTTTTCTTCTGCTTTGATTTCAGACCCCGAGGTTATAAAACTTTTTCATGCTCAACTCAGCAGAGCATGTAATTTGTTGTGTTTATATAATACTGACAAAATTTTGAAAAATTTTTCATGCTCAGCTGAGTTGAGCATGAAAAAAGTTATAATTTTTTGGTATTTTATTTTTATGACGAAGTAAAATTTCATGCTCAGTTGAGTTGAGCATGAAAAAAGTTTTATAACCTCGGGACCAGATTGCCATTGAGCTCTCTAGTTCGTTTCATGGCAGTTTTTTTTGGTTATTTGTATTTTACTGCAATATTTCACAGATGATGTAGAGAATCCTGTTTACCCTTGACTTGCTGAATAAATTAAGATGCCACGCCAACTTTTAATTTCCAGCCAATCAGATTACTTGATCCTGGTTTTTGATAGAAATTCACATATTTAATGACAAACAGTGCAGTTCCAGATCCAAAAAGTGGATCTACACTGCTTGCTAAGACAGGGCATTTCGTGTTCAGCAAGAAGACAGTGCGATTCCGCAAAATACCAATCTATGACTATTTAATGAAACAAGATGCCTTAATATTTGTAGTGTCTAGATTTTCATATATTTCTAGACTTAAAGTAAAGTTTGATAAAACGTACGCTCTATGGATAGGACTGAACAAATTAAGCTCTTCAACAATAAAAAGCAGATGGAAACTAGCATGTGGCAAAAGTGAATTTAACCTTCTGGGAATAACTTTTCACGTAATCTTGAACAAAGTCAACAAATTAACTATGAAGACAAAATACAAAAAAGGAATTTAACGGATTAAATTATGATAAAGGATATGATATAACGCCTTTAGGTAAAATAACAGTAATTAAAGCTTTACTCCTTCCACTGCTAAACCATTTGTTCGTAGATATACTAAATCGAAGTGATAAAATAATGAAAGAAATAAATGAAGTCTTGTTTTTTATGGGAAGGACCAGTAAAATAAAATATAATGTTGAAAATATAATGTTGTTATCAAACAATATTGTGAAGGCGGTTTATATATGATTTATCTGAAGGCATTTATAAATAATATGAAAGCAACATGGCTGAGTTGAGTCATTAATTCAGACTGCTCTTGGCAAGATATCATAAGATATCATTAAAAGCAAAAACACCTTTAAGAAACTATTTTCCTTTGGAAAAACCCATTCAGACGTTTTGCTTAAAATCTACTATAACACTTGCCTTTGAGAAGTTTTGCTTAAAACCTACAATAAGACTTGTTCACCCAGCGAAGACTCAGAATTAGCCTGTGCATTTGCCGAGTCTGATCAGTCCTTGCTGTTCGCGCAAAGAAAGTGTGGGTCCTTTGTCCTTCAAATCAGTTTTGAGTAGATGTTTTGAAGGTATATGCAGAACTTTTAAAAGTACAACAATTAAATTCGGAAGAATTTGTTCTTGTAAGTCCAGTATTTTTTAACCATTTATTTAATATTGGTAGTAAATCAGCAACCATAAGAATATGGTATAACAATGAAGTTACTTATATAAATGACATAATAGACAGTCTTTGAGAATTTTACTTGCAAGAAGATTATGAAAGAAAATTCAATAGAAAAACAAATTTTCTACAATTTCAAGACATTAAGCAATCTATTAAATCATATACCAAACGTTTTAATATCACACACTTATTAAAACAAAAGCTCCAATATCCAATAATTCCAGCAAACATAATACCTTTTATAAAGTCAAGAAAAGACGATCTAAATAAAAAGAAAGATAAACCTACATCACAACAAAAGTGGAAAACTACATATAATATAGAAAAAGAAACTTGGAAGAACGTATACGATGTTCTTTTCCAATTATTTATTATCACAAAATTAAAATGGTTCCAGGTTAGAATAAATCATCGCGTTTTACTAACAAGAAAGTACGTATACAACATAAAATACATACAAAGCCCCTTATCAAATTTTTGTCACGAAGAAGACTCTGTAAATCTCATGCTTTGATCTTGTCAGGAAAGTCAGTCCCTTGTTAGAAGTTTAATCAACTGGTTAAATAGTAAAAACATTTTTCTGACATTAATCGCAGAACTTTGTTTTCTAATATAGGAAATACATACCTTTCAGGTAATCAGGGCAGTAAAATATTACATATAGGCCACAATACGTCTAAGTCAACAATATACAAGTATTGACATCTGAGGTATTAGATATAACGTGATGTACACCAGAGAATATTTTGTATTCAATGGTAAACGTCATATCCAATACCTCAATAGTCAAAAATTGTTGTATTATATAGTTTGTCTGTTCTCTTGATAATTGTGGCAATAACAGTCAACACCAGACCCCATTAATATAGAAATCGCGCGTAGACGTCGTCGTCACTACTGGCGGCGTCACTAAAAGTTGATATCTAATTTTAGAAACTGATATTCAATGGAAGGCGCGGGCAAGCCGGTGAACATCAGATATATTCACTGGGCTGAAAACAGCTCTCAGCCAATGAAAGTCAGTCGTCTATTTTTAGTTTACATAATAACTGACATTTACTGCCTGGAAGAATAAATTGAAGTACTTTTATACACTAGAAAAGTATGCAGCAATTAAAAATAAACAGTTAGATCAGTTTGAAAGGAAATAGTATAAATATAAAGATCTGGGCCCAGTTGTTCAAAGCGTCGTTAGCTTAACGACGTCGTTAAGGGTCATTTCGTTAACTGTTTTAGCTGATTCAATACACAATATTCTGATATTTTTTGCTGAAACTGCACTGCAAAAGCTACTCACATTTTTTCAGCAAAAAATTTCAACATATTTGCGTATCACTCGATGTAAATTTTAACGAATTGTTAACTAACGACGTCGTTAGCTTTGAACAACTGGGCCCTCCTAGAGGCAAGATATTTGGTTTCTATATTGCTATTGAAATGTTATTCAATGAAGATTTTGAATAAACGTATGAGTCAGAGCATTGCTAAACCAACAAAATAGCATGTGCGCCCAACGAAGACTCAGATCAGCCAGTGCATCCGCCCAGTATGATCAGAGTGTACGCTGTCCACAGGAAGAAAGCTTGGGTCCTTAGTTACCCATTGAGCGCGCAGCGAAGACTCTGATCAGACTGGGCGGATGCCAAGGCTGATCTGAGTCTTCGCTGGGCGAACATGCAATTTTGTTGGTTTCGCCATGCGCTGGCTCGTCATTTTTCAGAATACTGTCATTCTCTGTGAGAGAGGGTATCCGGAGCATTCACTTTCTTTTGTTTGTTATTTTATCTTTTTATCTCTTCAGTCATCTGATGGTTAGAAGTCCAGTCTCCCATACTTTCAGTAGGTTAGTATGAAAGTAAGTGAGACAGAGCACATATAATTGAGTCATATCGACTGTGGCCTAAGTATTGGAGCACATTCGTCTATTTCCATGTTTGGTTGTGAATTTGATGAGGTCCCGTTTACTGCAGGGTGACATGCCTCTGAATTTACTGAAGGGGTGACAAACGAATCAGACGCTCCATTTTGCGATATTTGGTCTGTGTCTACACTGTTTGTTCAGGGCTGTATGTTCCAATGCTTAGAATAAATAAGGTAACTATAACTAGTCACAATACAACATTTACTATCCCTAGCTTATGATAACGTATTTTATTCATGTTTTGTAAGGTACTTAGAGAGACAGCCTTCACCGGACTTCTATTTGGGGAGAATTAATAGATGGGCTTCTATTAGGCAACAATATATATATATATATATATATATATATATATATATATATAGTGTGTGTGTGTGTGTGTGTGTGTGTGTGTGCGACGGAGAGATCATTTAAGACAGACATTTTTATGTACTGTTCTAAGGTGATGCTTACTTATTTCTTTATTTACACTTTAAATATTTGTTTGTTTGTTTTTTTTTCCCATTGACTAAAATATATATCATATGACATGTATTTTGTAGATTTGACTGCCGTATCCAGTTTAGCATTAACGTTGTGGATAGATTAAGACCTAGTTAAAGTCCTTAACAGTTATTCTGTTTTACTGTTGAACATTACAAGACGTACTTATGTTAAAGATCCTCTTTATTTGCCTTTGATATACATTACGAAAACACGCCTATTCAAATATATTGAAAATTCCACCACCAAAAAACTGAAAGTTATGAGATAAAAATTCTGACATTTTTCATATTTCTGCTCTAAACATAGATTGTTGGTACTCGTTAGAACCGCCTCGCCAAGGCGGTGCTAACGAGCACTTCAATCTATATTTTTGGACAGGAATAAGAAAAATAATGACTACCCCTGTAAACCTCAGTTTTTCTATATAAAAGTAGGGTTTAAAGGGGCCAAAATTATAAAGATATGTTTTCGTAATGTGTGTTTTGTTATCTCGTGTACTGCAACTCTATTCCGGCGCCTTGGGAAGCCGTTTTCCATACATTTTGTCTACATTGTTGAGCCTAATAACTTAAAGTAGGCAGGTTGTAAACGAGATAAGAATGGCGATGAACGCAGAACGATCAATAAGTTAGTAATAAATGATGTCATCAGAAAAAGAAAATTGTAATCAACGAAATGGAATGTAATTAGCGAAAGGGAATGTAATTAATCCATAAGGAAGAAACAATAGCTGCATTAAATATACGGGGAGACATTCTACGGCCGCAACACAAACTCTACAGCTTTGACATGCAAAAATGAAAATGAAGATGCACAGTAAATGGAATAATCATGAAATACAGCCTTCCCGAGGCACGGAAAGAAGAAAAGATGGAGAACAAATAAATACTTCACAACGCCATATATGAAACCAATATAAGTAAAACTACCTAGAAAATGCCACAGTTACGAAGCACAGTCTTCCCGAGACACCAAAACAAGAAGGGACTAAGAAAAATAAACACCAACCCACAAACAAAGGAGAAATGCAATAGCCCAGTAAGCACTCTACATAAATCTATAGCGGGTAGCTGACGGGCCGATAGCGGCTCGCTATAGATTTATAAGTAATGCCAGCCGGGAGATGAAGCGCATTGGAATGGTCAGTAGAAAGGCCATAGCTAATTCAAATGTTTGTTTCTGTTAAGTCCTCATCTTTGCTTCATTATAAGCTTTATCTGTGATTTATTTGCTGTCCTAATGATTCATGGATGAATTAGACGATCTCTACGCGGACCGAACAGATATATGGTTTTTACCATTAAGGAAGCTGAGAGCGAGGATTGGGGTCCTGTAAAGCTGTTACGCTTACCGCATTCCCTCCCCCACCCAAACTTCGGAGGCTCGGTTTTTATTAATTCATATGCAGTGATGTAGTTTGTGAGGCTGCATACGTCCCCTAGGGCTGGTTTAAGCGGTATTCTGTTTTCAAAGTTACCAGAATAGGCTACATGATCTCAAAGGAAATAAAGATATAATCTTCAAATAGTCAAATATACAGTTACATTTTGTAAAAACTCAACATAGCTAAATTAGGACAGAGGTAGTATGTTAAATCATTACTCAGCAACTCGTCCAAGTTCTCTTCTTCATACCTTCCTACAGAATGTAAGGTTTGAGCTTCTCCACAGAAAAAATGTCCTATAGGTGATAGACAGAGCGCGATGGACCCAGGTCAGCCTGCTATAGGTTCAAATAAGAGGGGTAGCCAGGGCTGCGTTCAGTAAAGGAAATCACTTGCGAGAGTTTATCATAAACTCCTTTGCATCGTCTGAACGGTTATAGAAAACCTTGTCTTATGTGACCTCAAATTAGAGAGTAGAGGTATTCTCTTCGACGAGACCTGATATTAGATCGAATAGGTTATATCAATAACCATTAATTTTATAAGGGATCAAATGTAAAATATTAATCCAGTAAATGTTACCATATACTTCTTAACATAATAACAATGATTACGCCGAAAAACACAATGTGCCTTTTTATATTCATTTTATGACGAACAAGCGTACAAAAATTTATTCGCATATGCCGTCATCTTTGTTATGCCAAAAGACAGCTTGAGAGTAGTTTGGGGATATTCGCTACCCTCCGTCTAAAACCGTCACAAATGAACGGAAAGTTTGCTTTTGTTTGCGAGTGACCGGAAACGTGTCGGTTAACTGAACGCAGTCCAGTTACTTTTATTTCTCCATCCATAAAAACATTATTTGTGGCGTTAACCAGTTGCATAAGCAGATTACTATTCCAGTAGCCCAACTAATTTTCGCATTTCAATTTAAGCCGGGGCACAGCATTTCATACAAAATTGCATGTGCGCCTAGCGAGACTCAGATCAGTCTGCGCCTGAAGACGCTGTGGATCCTTGGCTACGCACAGACTGTCCTACGATGACTCTGATCAGACTACACTGATGCGCAGACTGATCAGGCCCCAAGGTTATAAAACTTTTTCATGCTCAACTCAGCTGAGCATGAAATTTTCTCTGCTAATAAATATGAAAATGCCAACAATGGTTGACATTTTCATATTTATTAGCAGAGAAATTTTCATGCTCAGCTATGTATAACAAGAAAGATTTTGCAATGTTATTAATTTGAGATTTATTAGCATGGCAAATTTCATGCTCAGCTGAGTTAAGCATGAAAAAAGTTTTATAACCTCGGGGCCTGAATTTCCGTTGGGCGCACATGCAGTCCTGTAGAAAATACTGAGTCCTGGCTCATTCTGTAAAATATATTTAAAAATGTTTACGATGATTACACCGAAAAGCACAATTTGCTTTTAAATGATCATTTTATGACGGACAATGCGAACTTTCGGTTTGCCCTCCTTTATCCAAACGTCACGGTTGTATTTCATATAGGCAAAGCAAATCTTGCGACATTACCATGATAAGACTTAGAAATGTCCACTACACATCTTTTGAAATGCAATCAAATTATTTCAAAATCACAATGGCGGCCGAGAGGACCCTCTGTGATCCTACTTGAGCTCTTACTTTGTAAAACCTGAAACCTGAAAGGATCGGGTCAGATGGTCTTGGCGGCTTCTATGGTGTATCCAAAACTTTAAAACTGGGTGCCGATAAACGACTGAGTTACAATAGATGTCACCTGCTTTTGATTTTGGTACTCGTAACATGGATTCACAATCTCCATGCACATAACATATCAAGTCTAAGTATAATCATTTCTCTGCAGCAGAGTAACGAAACTTACAAACACATCAAATCGTGTCAGCATTACATTAGAAAAAAAGTCTCTGCCCATTCGAAACATTATCTTTACGTACAGATGCATCAGAAAGTTGTTCACAGTCTGTTTTCTTGCCTGGCTAATAAGATTACTGCTCTTAAGTGGTGACATCCAACCAAACCCCGGCCCTACTTCAGCGAGTTCCGCAAATGATACAAGCTTTTCCAGTTCAGATTCTCAGGAAATCTTCGCAAATCATCTCAACATTTTACACCTCAACGTTCAAAGTCTGTTACCTAAAATAGCTCTAATAAGAGCTGAAACAGTGACATATGATATAGCTGTTTTCACGGAAAGCTGGCTCAAACCCAATATCACTGACGATCTCATATCGCTACAAAACTTCTTGCCACCCTTTCGGACAGACAGAAATGACCGGCCCGGAGGCGGTGTTGTGATATATGCGAGCGATACACTCTCGTACAAGCGACGTAAAGACATTGAAATCAATGGACTTGAAGCTGTCTGGCTAGAAACCGCAATAAAGTCGAAGAAAGTCGTAATCGGCAGTATTTACAGGCCCCCAAATAGTAGTTTCGAGTGTTTTAATTTAATTTTGGAGAGTATCGACCGCGCATACAACACTAATGTTCAAGATATCATCATAGGCGACTTCAGTTACAATATGTTTTCTGATAGTAATAATAAAATGAAAGACTTGCTGCAGCATTTCAGTTTAAGGCAACTAATAGATGAGGCCACACACTTTACGGAACAATCCACGTCTCTAATTGATCTAATCATCGTTAGAAATACAAACAATATCTTAAGTTGGGGTGTGGCGGATCCTTTCATTCCCGATCTTACGAGGTACCACTGTCCAGTATTTGTCTTCTTAAAATTCATCCACCCAAAAGCCAGAACATACAAAAGAAAAATATGGAACTATCAAAGAGCTGATTTTGTAAAATACCGACAACTTCTAAGCGAGCACGACCTTGTAACTCAAATCAGAGACCATGACCTGGATACCGGTGTGCAAATCATTGCTGATGCAATATTTGATGCAGCCGAAAAATCAATTCCAAATAAAGTTGTTAATATTCGTCCTAATGATTATCCCTGGATCACATGCAACATAAAATTACTTATACGTAGACGACGAAGAATTTACAACAAATTCAAGAAAACAAAGAACTTATATTTCTGGAATCGGTTTAACAAAAATACGAAACACAGTCACAAACCTAATCCGGAACTCAAAGCAAGACTATTTTAACAAGCTTGAAAGTATACTCACCGATGAAACTCCTAACTCTAAACTTTTCTGGAAAATTTCCAAGCAAATCTTAAAACTCGAAAAATCCTCACAAGCGATACCTACCCTTAACCTCAACAATAAATGTGCAGAAGCTGACCTCCAAAAAGCAAACATGTTGAATGAATACTTTTCTTCCCAATCTGTAGATGATGATCACAATACACCGTTGCCACCTCCGAACACCTTTTCACATGAATGTCTGGAAATCTTCGATATCAGTCCACAGACTGTTAATGACGTCTTCGACGGCCTTAACACGAGTAAAGCAAGTGGGCCTGATCTTATGAGTCCTCGATTGCTCAAAAAAGGTTCGTCTATTCTTGCAGAGCCGCACTCAATCTTATATACTTCATCTCTTCGGCTAGGTCATTTTCCATCCTCTTGGAAGGACGGAAATGTTACAGCAATTCACAAAAAAGATGATCGGTCAAAACCTTCGAATTATAGGCCGATATCGTTACTTTGTCAACCAGGCAAAAGCATGGAACGATGCATCCATAAAGTACTGTATAATTACATTAGCAAACACAAACTTTTAACCCCCTTTCAGTCCGGCTTTATCCCAGGGGACTCCACGACCTTCCAACTCCTCCATACTTATCATATGTTTTGCGAAGCTGTCGATAACGGTAAGGAAGTTCGTGTGGTTTTCTGTGATATAAGCAAGGCTTTTGATAGGGTTCTGCACCAAGGTCTTATACACAAACAACGAGATATGGGCTGCTGCGATGAACTTCTAAACTGGTTCTCTGGCTATTTATCCAACAGATGACATAGAGTTGTCATAAACGGTCAGACATCTGAGTGGACATATGTCCTAGCCGGTGTCCCCGAGGGATCTATCTTGGGGCCTAATTATTTATCATCTACATCAATGACATCGTAAACGAGCTCCAAGCATCAATTAGATTGTTCGCAGACGATACAAGCCTTTATATAATAGTTGAAAATCCAAACACTGCAGCCACCATTTTAAATCATGACCTGAACCGTATCGATACATGGGCTGCGCAGTGGCTGGTTGATTTCAACGCTGCTAAAACTATTTCCCAAATCTTATCATTGAAACGTAACCCGCCCCTGCATCCACCCCTGTATATGAACGGAATACATATCACTGATGCTTCATCGCACAATCACTTAGGCTTGACGTTCACCAATAACTGCTACTAGACTGAACACATCAACAATATCACAGCAGCCGCCTGGACTAGACTAAATTTGCTACGTTCACTGAAATTTAAAATTAACAGACATGCCCTCGAAAAAATTTATATCTCATTTATTAGACCCTTGCTTGAATATAGTGACGCAGTTTGGGACAACGCCTCTGTAGAAAGTAAAAAGCAACTAGAAGCAGTACACAACGAAGCAGCGCGAATTATAACAGGTGGAACAAAACTTTGTAGCATAAAGAACCTCCTTGATGACCTCGGCTGGGAATCTCTACAAGCTAGGCGCGAGAAGCACAAACTAATTATCTTTTATAAAATGGTAAACGGCCTTACACCTGAATATCTCCAATCTCTTATCCCACCACCCAGGTAGCATTCTTTATAAATCTACAGCGGGCCGATAACGGCCCGCTATATATTTATATAGAATGCTTACTGGGCAATTATTCAAAATACTACTACATATAACTTGAGAAATTCTAGCGATCTTCGCAATGTTCATGCGCGAACAAACTTGTTTTATAACCCATTCATTTCATCAACAATACGTGCCTGGAATGATCTATCTGACGAGATTAAGACCGCACCATCTGTTGCTTCGTTCAAATATCGACTTAATAATAATCTTAAAAAACCTCCGAAATATTACGATACTGGCTCTCGTATTGGCCAGATCTTGCATGCAAGACTCAGAATGGAATGCAGTTCCTTAAATGCGCATCTCTAAAAATATCGTCCCTAGCCCAACATGTTCATGTGGGGGATTCGAAAGTACCTATCACTTCTTTTTCTAATGCCCAAACCAGAAGAAGGTATCTTTCGAACTATTTTCCTACCCTGAACACTAATCAGGCTCTTTATGGTATAGCTGATGCTTCTGTGGTAGAGAATGAAGCTTTATTTTCTCAGGTCCAACAATTCATAATACACTGTAATCGTTTCGTTTGATCTTTTAACAAAAATACATATCAAGCGTCACCAAAGATAAACTAAATACACTTTAAATAAATATGCAACGTTATTCAAAATGAAACTTTAACGGGTATTGTCGATCGACAGTGTAGAATGCTACATCGTATATGTTGAGCGAGGACAAAATTGTCGTAATTGTAACATAAATACCCTTATGAGCATTCTCCCAGTAAGCATTCTGCATAATTCTGAATCTGGCCGTTATCGGCCGATAGTGACCGATTTGGATTTGTGAGGAATGCTGGCTGGGCTAAGAACAAATGTGCACGCTCTTCTCAAAGAAATTCTCGATATATGTACCGATGTAAATAACTAAAATATCACTATAACTATGGCATGTCCTCGCATCATCATCATCATCATCATCATCGTCGTCGTCGTCGCCGTCGATATCATCATAATTATCATTATCATCATCATTATCGTCGTTTCTTTCAAGTCAATGTAGTAGATTGTATCATTAATATTATTGGTAGTAGTAGTGGTAATGGTAATGGCAACAATAATAATCGCAATGATTATTAATGTTGTGTTGTTATTATTACTGCTCTTAGTGGATTATTATTATAATTATTAGGAGTTGCAATAATGATGGTGATTGGGACGACGGTAGGCATTATTATTATTATTATTATTATTATTATTATCATCATCATTACTATTTATATTATTATTATTATTATCATTATTATTATTATTATTGTGTACTTCATAAACATATATCATTATTATCTACCATTCACGTATTGTAAATATGCCTTCATTTCTATTTCAGGAGATGATTTATATATTAAGCTTTTAGCTTTTTATCAAATCCTGTATCATATAACATTATGCGATGTATATATGTGAACTTAAATGAATAAAATATTGTTTAAACCAAATCTTGCGAGGTTTAAGCAAGTCCCTGCGAATTACAACATTGACTTTAAGCCCAGTTTAGTCTGGAACCACCACAAAAGGGTAATTGGCAAACCGTGCTGACCCAGATCTACACTGTTTGATTAAATACAGGAATTTGTATAAAATATCATATGAATAAAAGCTAACCAGACACCCTGCTATTGGAAATAGACCGGACCAAAGAGTTGTGTTAGACGAGTCCATTCGACGTAAATCGGTTAATATTATTCGCATCTAAAAAAGGGCTTTATCATATGCGGACAACGAAGGCCTAAATCAACGTTTACTTGGGCTGATCAGGGTCGACATTGCCCGTTTACCTAATATATGGATTGGATACTATAGGCTATATGGACGAAGAGAGGTCTCTTATCAGATAGCGCACGCCGAGCATGCTGATCCGACCTTTGTTGTTCACATACAACATAAGAGCCCTTTCTTGTGATGTACATAGATTATTTTTTAAAATGTCAGCTCTCTCTCTCTGAAGTTGTCTGAAAAAGACAACAGTTTCTACCAGAAAACAATGTAGGAATGCGCTGGCTGGCTTTTGTCATCATTACCTGGCCCCAGTTGTTCAAAACTAACAATGTCGTTAGTTAACGTATCATTAAAACTTTGATTATTAATTATGGTATATATGCTAATATGAATTTAATAGGTGCTACCTATATCCGTGCGTCCAAATTATCATTACATGCTTCATAGGTGTGTTGGCCAGATCTAACTGAATTTGATTTCAGACCAAGCTTTACTTCTGAATCCACTGCATGAATTGCGATATAACGTCCAAGTCAACAACATTTCAGTTGTTAAGTGATATTGCCTCCAAATTTGCGGGACTTTTACCCGACCAGATCAAATGAATTTGGGTCCTGCTTAGTTACTAGCAGCTGTGCCATGGAGGCTTTAGGCAGTCCATCTATTTCGCAGGCCCCGATGAGCGAGGCCATGCTTTCCGAATACCGAAAACTAGTGTATGCTGAATGCAGGTACAATGACAATACACTTTCGTGCACTTACCTGAAATCCATTTTACTACTTCAGGATTTTTTCTAAAGATATCTGGCTGTTTGTGCGTTTTTTGTCTTTGTTTCTTTTTGGTCTTATTTTTCTTCTTTTTCTTCTTTTTTTGCGTGTCTACATATTATGAAAAGCAGGAAAATAAACAAACATTAAAAATAACAACAATTTACGAACCGGTCGAACAAACACATTATTGTGTCGAAGTTTTTACAGATTATCAAGTAAAAAGAGCGTTAAGTCTATGTGTTATGTAAAAATCTACATCAAAGTATACCTTATGCTAAACGTATCATTCTTAGTTTGTAAATGGATAGAAATAAAATTCGAAGTGGAGTCAAAATTCAAAATGGCGGCGATCGCAAAGTTTGTAGGCTGACATCAGTCTCGTGATTTAACACCTTGCAATTGGAATACTTGGCGTTATTGGCTGTTTTGTTGCTATTATCGGCACGGCCGCCGTGTTTGTTGGACCATCACAGTTTGGGTCACACACACATCAGTGGTCAGAGAATTAGTCTGTAGTAGTGCGTCTGCACGCCGAACCGCTTCGCGGTTCGTATTGGACGCACTTAGTAAGCTTGTCACATTTTTCAGCAAAACTGCCTGTGAATAAGATATATTGTACTTACTAGAACAGTCAACATTTTGACCACTAACGAGCTCGTTAAGCTAACAATGCTTTGAACAACTGGGTCCTCTTTGTTAACCTTTACTATTCTTTGGTCAAATTCAACAGACAACAAACTGATGATATTGTTTTTATGTTTCCCAGAAAGTATGCTATTTTCTGGCTGCAATAATCAAAATATTTCTAAATGTCGTCTGCTGAAAGTTTTATCCACCACGTTAAGCCTTATTCATACAATATTTACCCTGAAAACTTCTTATCATCATTCATATTCCTCAATCAATTTAATTATTTAAAATGTTGCCTTTTGTTCTGTCTGAATCTCACTGGATGAGTGGCAAACAGTGTATACAGATCCTTATTCGGGTCTCCACACATGGTTCAGGCAGCCTGAATACTGACGGCAAATAGGTTAATGAGTATTTCGATCTAATCATTACGAAAACACGCCTATATAATTTTGACCCCCTTAAACCCCACTTTTATATAGTAAAACTGGGGTTTACAGGGGTATACATTATTTTTCTTATTTCTGCTCAAAACATAGATTGTAGGTACTCGTTAGAACCGCCTCGTCGAGGCGGTTCTAACGAGTACCTACAATCTATGTTTTGAGCAGAAATAAGAAAAATATCAGAATTTTTTATCTGAAAATTCTCATTTTTTTGGTGGTAAAATTTCCTATATATTTGAATAGGCGTGTTTTCGTAATGCAAAGCACTGGCAGCAATGGCGGATCGATTGTCTCTGAGTGTAGGCTTGGAAAATGATTCTAAACGGGGTCTTAAGAGTGTTACCTTCAACCCTTAACTTCATTTAATAAGCAAACAGTGCAGACTCTGATCAGACGCCGCGTTCTGTGGTGTCTGATCTAGGTCTGCACGTTTTCCAATGTCCCAAATGTCACAGTCCAGGATTTACAGATAACCCTTCATCATCAGCACTCTGATGTCACAGCGACAAGAATAGCGTGGCTATATATAAGCGTTACCTTGATTTCATCTAACGCGCGGTTTTATTACATTGATTAATGATAATCACGTGCACAACTTCCTAAAGTAAACAATCGACCAAATAATCAAAGCACTAACAGCGCTGATGGTTCCATTGTCTCTTAGTAAACCCTGGGAAAATGGTCCTAAACGGGGACAATACTGTTTCCTTCAACCCTTAACTTCCTGTAATTTTAGCAAACAGTGCAGACCCTGATCAGGCGCCGCGTTCTGTGGCGTCAGATCTTGGTCTGCACTGTTTGCCAATGCCACGGTCCAGGTTGTACAGATAACCCTCATTCAACAGCATTCAGCTTGACAAGGCGTTTTTAACGAGTACCCACAATCTATGTTTTTTAGCAGAAATAAGAAAAATAATATACACTCTTGTAAACCCATGTTTTATCATGTAAAAGAGGGGGTTAAGGGGGTCAAAATTATATAGGTATGTTTTCGTGATGTTTAGTCAAAAAGCAAAATAGAATGGACAACATGTAGATCCTGACGAAGCGGCTCATTGCAAGCCGTGAGATCAAGATATATACTGTTTGTAAAATGTTTTGGTTTGCATGGACTGAAAGGGTTATGGGCAATTAACCCACTGAGACTTTATACAGAAATGTTCACTTTAGTTCGCGACACTGTGTCAAAGTAAAGTCAGAAAATATGCGAGGTTTTTAACTGCAGTTAACGACAAACCAATCTATGAGGTTTTCACTGTTGTTCTCAACACACCGTCAAAATAGTGTAAACAGATCTATGAGGCATTATAGTTCGCTAAACATTGTCTGAGTAAGGTGTAAGGTGAAAAAAATCTATGACGTTCACTATAATCGCGACACATCGTACCTCGCGAAACATCGTCTGAGTAAAGTGTAAAGTGAACAAATGTTTGAGTTTGTTCACTGTAATTCGCGACACATCGTCTAAGTAAAGAAAACAAATAGATGAGGTTTCATGAAACGCCATCATCCCAGCTAGCATTCTACGTAAATCTACATCGGGCCGTCATCGGCCCGTCAGCTACCCTGACGGGCCGATGGCGGCCCGATATAGATTTACGTAGAATGCTAACTGGGATGTGATCAGAGTTAGAGCCAGGACAGAAATATGGAACCAAACGACAACCCCTTTAGCCAAAATATAAATGGAGATACTAAAAGAGATTAGGAACAAATAATGGTAAAACAATCGTCACATAAGAAACTAAGAAAAATTGTAACAGATGAACAATTTTAGAACGGTCAGTAATAAATCCATCGTGGGGCTCAACCTAGTTTTATTCGTGGGAAACTTTGCCCTTAATTCTGAATTCTGTTCTAAATTACAGACATATACTCCGTTCTCGTAGGGGTCCTCTAGCTAGTTAGTGAAACATCACATTGCAACAAACATAGTCACAAACACTATGAAGAAATAAAACAAAATTACGAAAACACGCCTATTCAAATATATAGAAAATTTTACAACCAAAAAAGGAATATTTTCAGATAAAAATTCTGATATTTTTTCATATTTCTCCTCAAATAGATTGTGGGTACTCGTTAGAACCGCCTCGGCGAGGCGGTTCTAACGAGTACCCACAATCTATGTTTTTTTAGCACAAGAAAAATAATATATACCCCTGTAAACCCCAGTTTTACTTATAAAAGTGGGGTTTAAGGGGGTCAAAATTATATAGGCGTGTTTTCGTGATGAAGAGCTCAATGGCTATCTGAAACCAGGGAACAAAACAAGAAAACAACGACATCATATGAAAATGACATAACGCTTGTATACTTAGTTTCTGAGTTATCTGCCCTTGGTCAATGATCGTGTCCGGACTATATATATATGTATATATATATATATATATATATATATATATATATATATATATATATATATATATATATATATATATATATATATATATTTTTTTTTTTTTTTTTTTTTTTTTTTTTCTTGTTGTTGTTGTTTTTATATGTGCTGTAGTTTTATGAGACCTAAAAGTTATATTTACTTGTCTCTAACAGTTAGCTTGCTGGGTAAAATCTTTTAAATGATTTTCTTATTTTTCCCCAAAAGTAGGCTTTGGCATTCCATAATGAGACAATTTGTTTAGCTATCAAAGCCAATATGTCGTCTGCTGAATTTACAATGAAAGTTGTAAAAGTTAAAGGTCTTCTTTATTATCCTCATGTAATCTGAGTTTTATCTGGAAAAACTACGCTTAACTCTTTCCCCGCTAGTAGCGACTGTCTGCTGATAACCTTTGCAAACAGTTTGGACCCAGATCAGGCCCGACAAAATGTTGGACCTGATCTTGATCCAAACTGTTTGACATTCTGATGGTGTTTCGGAAAGAGTTTTTATTTAAAAAAGTTAATTTTAAAAAGAAATCCACAGACAAAAAAAAAAACATGCACATTTACCCAGCATGCAAAAAGTTAAAGGGGACCGGATGCACGTGGTAGATTTTCCGCCATGTTTCACAAGGGAGGTTAGTTCTGTGACTTCCTGTTTGCTCTCCTGACATCAAACGCGTTCTACCAGGGCTGCGTTCAGAAGTGTAACTTACTAGCGAACGTTTTGCCCTGGATCTGCTCCTGTGACCGCTCAACATCTGGTACAGGAATCAAGGGCATTCACATTCGCTATCACTTGGCTCTTCCGAACGCAGCCCAATCTACTTTTAAAAAAACATCCTTAAGGCCACTCTGGGTAAAATTTTCAGCAGACGACATATTGAAATATTTTTTCGTATTTTTACTGAAAACAGGATTTGACATTCATGCTAATTGTCTCAATTGGAGATAATTTACATGAAATGTCAAATCCTCTTTTCTGGGAAAAAAAAGAAACATATTTTAAAATTTCGTCCGCTGAAATATTTACCCAGCATGCAAAGTGTCAAAATGGTAGCAGTAGTACATGATTTTGGCACATGATAAAGTACAAAAAAGTTGAATAAGTGAATGTGTAAAATTCATTCACTGTATAGTAAATGAAAAATCTATAAGGTTAGCATTGGAAACAAAATTACCCAATAGTCAATAGTTCTCCTGCTTACTGTTCCAGGCTGGTTCCTCTGCCGGTGGTTTCACATGTGACGTTTGTTTTGTCACTGTTCCTCAGCTCTCCTTCTTTTGCTATGCTTCGTGATTTTAGCATTTCCTGGGTATCTTCACTTATATTTTTCCAAAAGTTTGTACTAACTTTAATCCAAAATATTTTACCTTATACAGTACAGTCACATCTCACGTTCCTCTGGCAGCGTTAAGAAATGCTGCCAAAAATAACTGAAGGCACTCAAAGACGGGTAGGCAGAAGAAAAGACGGGAAACAACATAATGACGGGGCCAGTCTTGGCTTCCTTACCAAGGGCAGAAGAAAATGGGCCGAATATTAGAATAATAATCTCAGTGTTATCAGTTGTATTCAAACGTTCGACAGATTCATAGACATGTAATGAAGTAAATACAAGTGCGAGCTCCATAACACATACCCTCAGAAAGTTGTACATTGGTTGCTGTAGAGATGTTACTGGATGTAGAGAGGCTGTAGAGAGGCTGCTGTATAAGGTTGCTGTAGAGAGGTTGCTGTAGGAGGATGCTGTAGAGAGGTTGCTGTAGAGAGGTTGCTGCAGAGAAGTTGCTGTAGGAGGTTGCTGTAGAAAGGTTGCTATAGGAGGTTGCTGTAGAGAGGTTGCTGTAGAGAGGTTGCTGTAGGAGGCTGCTGTAGAGAGGTTGCTGTAGAGTGGTTGTTGTAGGAGATTGATGTAGGAGGTTACTGTAGAGAGGTTGCTGTAGGAGATTGCTGGTTGCTGTATAGAGGTTGCTGTAAAGAGGTTGCTTTAGATAGGAAGTTGTTGTAGAGAGGTTGCTGTAAGAGGTTGCTGTAGAGAGGTTGCTGTAGGATGTTACTGTAGAGAGGTTGCTGTAGAGAGGTTGATGTAGAGAGGTTGCTGTAGGATGTTGCTGTAGAGAGGTTGCTGTAGAAAGGTTGCTGTAAAGATGTTGCTTTAGAGAAGAAATTGTAAAGAGGTTGCTGTAGGAGGTAACTGTAGAGAGGTCGCTGTAGGAGGTTGATGTAGAGAGGTTGCTGTAGGATGTAGCTATAGAGAGGCTGCTATAGGGGGGTGCTGTTGGAGGTTGCTGTAGAGAGGTTGCTGTAGGAGGTTGCTGTAGACAGTTTGCTGTAGAGAGATTGCTGTAGGAGGTTGCTGTAGAGAGGTTGCTGTAGGAGGTTGCTGTAGAGAGGTTGCTGTAGAGAGGTTGCTTTAGGCGGTAGCTGTAGAGAGGTTACTGTAGGAGGTTGCTGTAGGCAGTTTGCTGTAGAGAGGCTGCTGTAGGAGATTGATGTAGAAGGTTGTTGTAGAGAGGTTGCTGTAGAGGTTGCTGTAGAGAGGTTGCTGTAGACAGTTTGCTGTAGAGAGGTTGCTGTAGGAAATTGCTGTTGGAGGTTGCAGAGAGAGGTTGCTGTAGGAGGATGCTGTAGAGTGGTTGCTGTAGGAAGATAATGTAGAGAGGTTGCTCATAGAAAGGTTGCTGTAGGATGTTGCTGTAGTGAGGTTGCTGTAGGAGGTTGCTGTGAGGTTGCTGTGGGATGTTACTTATGAGAGGTTGCTGTAGAGAGGTTGCTGTAGGAGGTGGCTGTGGAGAGGTTGCTGTAGTAAGGTTGCTGTAAGAGGTTGCTGTAAAGAGGCTGCTGTAGGATGTTGCTGTAGAGAGGTTGCTGTAGGATGTTGCTGTAGAGAAGAGGTTGCTGTAGGAGTTGCTGTAGAAAGGTTGCTGTAGAAGGTTGTTGTAGAGATCTTGCTGTAGGATGTTGCTGAAGAGAGGTCGCTGTGGGAGAATGCTGTAGAGAGGTTGCTGTAGGAGGTTGCTGTAGAGAGGTTGCTATAGACAGGTTGCTGTCGGAGGTTGCTGAAGAGAGGTTGCTGTAAAGAGGTTGCTGTAGAGAGGTTGCTGCAGGAGGTTGGTGTAGAAAAATTGTTGTAGAGAGGTTGCTGTAGGAGGTTGTAGAGAGGTTGCTGTAGGAGGATGATGTAGAGAGGTTGCTGTAAGAAGATGCTGTAGAGAGCTTGCTGTAGGAGAATGCTGTAGAGAGGTTGCTGTAGAGAGGTTGCTGTAGGAGGTTGTTGTAGGAGATGGCTGTAGTGAGGTTGCTGTAGGATGTTGCTGTAGAGATGCCGTTGTAGAGAGATTGCTGTAGGAGGTTGCTGTAGAGAGGTTGCTGTAGGAGGTTGCTGTAGTGAGGTTGCTGTAGTGTTGCTAAAGACAGGTTGCTGAAGAGAGGTTGCTGTAGGAGGTTGCTGTAGATAGGCTGCTGTAGAGAGGCTGCTGTAGAAAGGTTGCTGTAGGAGGTCGCTGTAGAGAGGTTGCTGTAGAGAGATTGCTGCAGGAGGTTGTAGAGAGTTTGCTGTAGAAGGTTGTAGAGAGGTTGCTGTAGGAGGGTGCTGTAGAGAAGTGGCTGTAGGAAGATGCTGTAAAGAGGTAGAGAGGTTTCTGTAGGAGGTTGCTGTAGAGAGGTTGCTGTAGACAGGTTGCTGTAGGAGGTTGCTGTAGAGAAGTTGCTGTAGGAGGTTGTAGAGAGGTTGCTGTAGGAGGTTGCTGTAGGAGGATGCTGTAGAGAGGTTGCTGTAGGAGGATGCTGTAGAGAGGTTGGTTGCTTTAGAGAAGGTAAATATATAATGTAGGCCGCGTCACGCGAAAAAATCTGTCGAACATGCGCAAATGCGCAGATTCAGATCATTCTGTGCCGGCGGAAAGTTTTGTCAGGGCCTTTGTTCTCCATTCATACATTCTGTAGTATCCTATGATTCTGAAAGCGGACAGTGAAGGCCCGCCCCCCCCCCCCCCCCCCCCCTGATCAGAATCCGCGGATGTGCAGGCTGCTTAGAACCTTCGCTATCCGTATATGCCCGAAGACACGTTTTCGAATGGCATGCCCCATATAAGGCTTAGTGCAGGTAATTGGAAAAAGTGCCTGTTAAAAAGAGCTGAGTTTAATTGTACTCTACATATGAGCCGGGACACATCATTTCCTACAAACTGCTTAGGAGCCTACGCGGTCTGATTAGAGTCTTCGCTGTCCACCTGAAGACGCTTTGGGTCCTTGGCTACCCACAGAGTTACATGCAAAGACTCTGATCTGACTTTGCGGAGGCTCATGCTGATCCGAGTCTCCGCTGAGAACCATAACGAAAACACGCCTATTCAAATACATTGAAAATTTTACAACCAAAAAATGAAAATTTTCAGATAAAAAAATCTGATATTTTTCATATTTCTATTCAAAACATAGATTGTGGGTACTCGTTAGAACCGCCTCGTACTCATAAGAATAACCCCATCTAGGCGATTCTAATAAATACACTCAGCACACCATTATAGAATCTAGAAAATCGAAAAATCCCTAAATTATTGTTGTTTGCTTCCTGACTTGACGTCATAATTAAACCTCAGTTCCTCGAACTACCCATATCTCGACCAAATTCCGATGTTCCAGAAGATGTTTGAGCCATTGAAGTCCGACTGTACATTTATGATAAGAAACATAGGCTTTGTGTTGTAATAATGTTGTATTTTTTTTCACTATACAACTATGTAATATTATAGTCTATCTTGTTTGTCAATGAATTTAGAAAGATGCTTAATTTGAAACATTCTGAAACATTTATCTCGTGGCTTAATCTGTAAATTGATGACAGCAAAATGTTTGTTTAGATACACAGTCTTGCAAAGACATTCAAAATTTATTTAAGACATGTATTTGGTAATCTCGATGTCATAGATATCTGAGTATTGCCATGGATAGGAGCGTAAAGCTGGGGATGCTAACAAACAACTAGATAAAGTGTAACAGGTAGAGGTTTATTAAACCTTTCATCCCTGAGTTTCTGAACTGGACTCTTCCATCCTTGAATTTGGACACGTTCACTAATGCAAAAAGGAGTTTCAGTCAAAATTAAAAAAAAAAAACTAAAAAAAAAACAAAAAACAACACGGAACTGCAAACAGTATCCGTTTTGGTCTGCCAGGCTGAAAAGGTTCTCGTTTATGCCTGAATATTTTAAATTGAAGCTTCCGTCATTAACATCGGAAGGGTCTGTGAAAATGTGTATTACACAGAAATTGCCGTAACTGGTTCTTTCAAAGAAACTTTATAATGTTTTGTAAACAGTGTAGATTCTGTTCAGACGACACGTTCTCTGGCGTCTGATCTGGGTCTACATTGTTTCCCAATCTCATTTTATCGGACGCGAGGCATAAATGCGTTTAGGAAGAATCAGGAAAATTTTAAAAATAAGAAAAAGCAAAATACGATTTGTTTAATGTTTAGTTGTATTTTACTACATTACGAAAACATAGCTATTCAATATATTGAAAATTTTATCACCAAAAAATGAAAATTTTCAGATAAAATTTGATATTTTTCAAATTTTTGCTCAAAACACAGATTGTGGGTACTCGTTAGAACTGCCTCAGCGAGGCGATTCTAACGATACCCACAATCTATGCTTTTGAGCAGAAATAAGAAAAATAATGTATACCCCTGTAAACCCCAGTTTTACTATATAAAAGTGGGGTTTAAGGGGGTCAAAATTATATAGGCATGTTTTCGTGATGAAAAATAAGGTAAAAAATACGGAGAAACAACAACATCAAAAAAAAAAAAAAAAAAAAAATAATAATAATAATTTAAAGTACTCTTGCAATACGTATTTTTCACTCAGCTGTAGTATTCATTTTTGAGGTAAGTTAAAATTTTATGCTTGAATTTTTTTTTTTTTTTTTTTTTTTGTTTTCCCCCCAAAGCGTTCCAACGCAGTTTCTCTGTTCATTACGAAAACACGCCTATTCAAATATATAGAAAATTTCACCTCCAAAACTGTAAGTTTTCAGATAAAAAACTCTGATAGTTTTCATTTTTCTGCTCAAAACATAGATTATGGATAGATTATGGATACTCGTTAGAACCGCCTCGGTGAGGCGGTTATAACGAGTACCCACAATCTATGTTTTTGAGCAGAAATAAGAAAAATAATGCATACCCTTGTAAACCTCAGTGTTACTATATAAAAGTGGGGTTTAATGGAGGTCAAAATTATAAAGGCATATTTTCATGATGTGCATTTCTTTTTTTTTTTTTTTTTTTTTTGTATGTTTGTTGTTGTATTTGTTCCGCTGTGTCTTGTCATTGTGCTTCTCATCTCTTTTACTTCCATTATGAAAACTCGCCTTTTTAAACATATAGAATACTTTACCTCCAAAGGTTGAAAATTCAGGCAAAAAAAACTCTGCTATTTTTCATATTTCTGCTCAAAACATAGATTGTGGGTACTCGTCTTTCGGTGTCTGGGTAGGCATTACGAAAACACACTTATTCAAATATATTGAAAATTTCACCAAAAACTGAAAGTTATCAGATACAAATTCTGATATTTTTCATATTTCTGCTCAAAACATAGATTGTAGGTACTCGTTAGAATCGTTAGAGGCGGTTCTAACGAGTATACACAATCTATGCTTTTTGAGCAAAAATAAGACAAAATAATGTATACACCTGTAAACCCCAGTTTTACTATATTAAACGTGGGGTTTAAGGGGATCAAAATTATATAGGTATGTTTTCGTGATGGGATGTGCGTTAGTGATTGTCGCCTTACCTGGAGAACTAATTATACTTTTTTGTGAATAATGTACTTTTTTTACTGTTATAACAAAGCTGAAGCTATTTTTAGTAACTTCTGCGGAAAATATAATCTATAATCCCCAGGAGGAAACATTTCGAAAAACTTATTGACAGCATTTGAAAGAGCGTTTAAACAGAATCCGTAGAATATATATATGTATATATCAGAATGGTAAACAATGTGAAGGACTCTTAATGACCATCTCATCTGGATCTGTGCAAATTTTTAAAGCATTTAATTTGGTCAACAGGGTTGAGGGTTAAATTAAAGATTTTGTCTGAATTTAAAGGTTTCATATTCCTCAAAAATAGTCATTTTTCATGCAGAAAAAGAAAGTTTTAATAAACTAAAATATCATATTAATACGATCATAAAATGTGGCATCTGAGAGCCTGTAAAATTTCACCGTTTTTTGAACTAGATCAAAAAGGAAATAATTATTTATCGTATCTCTGAATTGATGGTGGCAACATTAATTGAGAGATAAATTAAAAATTCATTTCATTTCAAGAAGGAGAGACTAACTGAAAATTTATAGGCTGTCAGGTGCCACATTTTATGATTATATTCATTACGAAAACACGCCTATTCAAATATATTGAAAATTTTACCACCAAAAAATGAAAATTTTCAGATAAAAAATTTCTATATTTTACATATTTCTAACCAAAACATAGATTGTTGGTACTCGTTAGAACCGCCTCGGCGAGGCGGTTCTAACGAGTACCCACAATCTATGTTTTTGAGCAGAAATAAAAAAATAATGCATACCCTGTATACCCCGGTTTTACTATATAAAAGTGGGGTTTAAGGGGGTCAAAATTGTATAGGCATGTTTTCGTGATGTATTCCATATATCAATCTATTAAACATTTCATGGATGATAAACTGTCTATTTTTGAGGAATATGGAGTCTTTGTTACATAACATTGATTTTTGTTTACTGTTTGTAAGATCTGATATATAAAATTTCAGTGTACATGCTAGCTTCACCTCGCTTAATAAAGATACTTTATAAAATTGCCGTTATAAATTCATAGGTTTCATGTATATTTGAACGAGTGCGAAACAGCTATGAATAATTTAGTCTACAGATGAAAAAGAACAGTTTAAGGGGAAGGAATACGCCTTCAAAGGAGGCAGCTCTTTCAAAATGTCGTTGACTTCCTGCTGAAAAAGGGTCTACTCTTTAAGGAAATAATTTGTTCCAAAAGGGAGCAAATTCTTACCTTTAAGAGTAGATTTTTTAGAAGGAGAATGTATACTGGAAAACACAAAGAAGTCACAAAAATGGTTCACTTTGTCAAAAGTAGCAGAGCTTAAGCGTACTAATGAGAAGCACGACCGTCTGCACGACATGGGCTGAATATTTGGATCAAACTTTATTTCGGGAAACAAATTGGTGATCCCGCACGTGTAAATAACCGGAAGGTAAATACAAATAATGTGTCATTTGGAGTCATACTGATTATTCATGAATATAAACATACCTGTCCAACTGTTTCACTTGCAATACTTCTAAGTTGATGGCCCTTATCAACAATATACTTAATAAGGTCGTCCTTGTAGACGTACGTATGTCTTTACGACGTTAATGATATGTGCGTATCATAAATTAACAACTATACTGAAAGGAAAAAGAAACGCAGGGTAGAGTTTTTTCCTTTTTATTTTAACCATTTTTTACGGTGTTTACTATAGCCATACACTTTTACAGATTGTCCTGTGAATGTGAACCGCGGGTATACGAGTCTTTGGTCGATGTGCTATCTACCCAGTGTATGAAAGCATTCAACCGTGCACTACACAGTGCATTGCACGGACAATACGGAAAGCCAAAATTTCGTGCAAAACAAGCATGTTTAAACCTTCAGCACAAGATTTCCTCACACCATTTGGTACACTTCAACGATACACAACGCTCTTCGATTCTTTTACCTATTTTTCATTTCATTTTTACGCTACTTTGAACTTTTTTTTTCAATCATGGTACGATTGACTGATGTTCAGAGGGGTAAGGCAATTGCGTTGCTGATGCAGGGTCAGAGGCAACAGCAAGTTGCCAATCATTTTGGGGTTAACGTCTCAACAATTGAACGTCTTGTTAGACGTTTAAGGGAGACAGGGCATTTAGCAGACCGACCGCGGTCTGGGCGTCCACGCGTGACGTCGCGACGTCAAGACAGGACAATCCGTCTGGCACATTTGCGGAATCGTCATCTCACTGCTACCGAAACTGCCCTTAATACAGTAGGTACGCATAATCGACAAATTTCTCCGAAGACTGTTGGAAGTCGATTGCGTGAGATTGATCTTCGAGCTCGTCGTCCCTACGTTGGTCTGCCTCTGACCCAGGCACGTGGTTGCGTCGTATGGCGTGGTTGACGGCGCATGCGCCCAGGCTATTTCCGATGAGGCAGTGGAGAAGAGTTCTTTTTACGGACGAGTCTAGGTTCACTCTCTATCGCGCAGATGGTCGACGTCGTGTGTACCGACGTCGCGGAGAACGCTTTGCCGACGCCTGTGTTGTCGAACGGGATCGGTTTGGGGGTGGCTCCGTTATGGTCTGGGGAGGCATTGCTCACGGGATAAAATCACAGTTGATTATTGTTGCGGGCAATATGGCCGCAGTAAGGTATAGGGATGAGATCTTGCGTCCTGTTGCAGTCCCGCTTGTGCAACAACGTAATCTGATTCTGCAGCAGGACAATGCCCGACCACATGTTGCCCGAGTTTGTCAGGATTTCCTGGCAAACAATAACATCGCACCACTAGCATGGCCACCGTACAGTCCAGATTTGACCCCAATAGAGCACATGTGGGATGAGCTGGACAGAAGGGTTAGGAAGCGCCGAAATCCCCCCGCAACTCTCGCACAACTAAGGAATGCGTTGATCGATGAATGGAATAACATCCCGATGCGAACTGTCAATGCTTTGGTTAACTCTATCCAAAGGAGAATTAGGGCAGCAACGGCAGCAAGAGGGGGGCACACCCGATATTGATT
This sequence comes from Anodontia alba, assembly GCA_964016985.1. Classification (NCBI taxonomy): domain Eukaryota; kingdom Metazoa; phylum Mollusca; class Bivalvia; order Lucinida; family Lucinidae; genus Anodontia; species Anodontia alba. The sequence goes on from OZ024833.1 coordinate 4,036,781, forward strand.
TTCAGTTTGATTTTGATTTCAAGATTTGGGGGGTAGCTACCAATGAACTTCAATAACTCGAGACTTGTTGATCACAAACCAATGAAATTTGGAACTTTTGTTCCATACATGTACCGTTTTGTAATTATAGTAAAATATTTAACAAACTTTTTCAAACTTGAATGAAATTTAGGAATAAAATTTACCCTGCGTTTCTTTTTCCTTTCAGTATATATTTACAAGACTATTCATTTTCGTGGAAGTCACTGTTACATTTTCTGGATATATTCAGCTACTATTCTTTTTATTGTTAGACAGGAATCCTGTTGAACCGATGCCGGTCAAATCAGATTAAAGTAGAATACTAGCTGGGTATATCCTCCGACCATTTTATGGACAATCTTAGTCTACTGATTTCATATAACCGCGACGGTTATTTAGTTCATCATCACGAAAACATACCTATATAATTTTGACCCCCTTAAACCCCACTTTTATATAGTAAAACTGGGGTTTACCGGGTTATACATTATTTTTCTTATTTCTGCACAGAAACATAGATTGTGGGTACACGTTAGAACCGCCTCGCCGAGGCAATTCTAACAAGTACCCACAATCTATGTTTTGAGCAGAAATATGAAAAATATCAGAATTTTTGTCGGAAAAATTTCATTGATTGGTGGTAAAATTTTGACTATATTTGAATAGGCGTGTTTCCATAATAATATAGCTACGACGTTTATTGAGTTCATATAGCTACGACGTTTATTGAGTTCATATAGCTCTGACGTTTATTGAGTTCATATAGCTGCGACGTTTATTGAGTTCATATAACTACGGCGTTGATTGAGTTCATATAGCTGCGACGTTTTTTGAGCATATAGCTACGATGTTTATTGTGTTCATATAGCTACGATGTTTATTGAGTTCATATAGCTACGACGTTTATTGAGTTCATATAGCTACGACGTTTATTGAGTTCATATAGCTACGACGTTTATTAAGTTTATATAGCTACGATGTTTATTGAGTTCATATAGCTACGACGTTTATTAAGTTTATATAGCTACGATGTTTATTGAGTTCATATAGCTACGACGTTTATTAAGTTTATATAGCTACGACGTTTATTGAGTTCATATAGCTACGACATTTATTGAGTTCATATAGCTACGACGTTTATTGGGTTCATATAGCTACGACGTTTATTAAGTTTATATAGCTACGATGTTTATTGAGTTCATATAGCTACGACGTTTATTAAGTTTATATAGCTACGCTGTCTATTGAGTTCAGATAGCTACGACGTTTATTGAGCATATAGCTACGATGTTTATTGAGTTCATATAGCTGCGACGTTTATTGAGCTCATATAGCTACGACGTTTATTGAGTTCATATAGCTACGACGTTTATTGAGTTCATATAGCTACGACGTTTATTGAGTGCATATAGCTACGACGTTTATTAAGTTTATATAGCTACGATGTTTATTGAGTTCATATAGCTACGACGTTTATTGAGTTCATATAGCTGCGATGTTGATACGGTACATTGATAAAGTGTTTATTAGTCATTATAAACTGCATCACATAGTTTCAAACATACAAAAGAAGTAACCAAGGAAAGGCCACAGTCATGATCAGGTTCCCAAAGCTCCGAAAGAGAATGAAATGTAGAAGTAATGACAAAATTATATGACCTTGAAAATTTCGAAAATAGCGGAACGACTTTTGAACAGCATAAAGAGAAAAGGACACAACATTCCCTATGCACTGTATGACAGAAATCAACACTCGCGAGAACGAAGCGAGCGAATGAAAAGGAGCTCCAATAGAAATACCTCCATGGTATGGTCAGCAACAAACATATATGTGAAGATACCCAGAAATGCCATTATCACAAAAACAGCCTTCCCATGTCACCAAAAGAAGGAGAGATGAGATAAAGATACAATGATAAAACAAACGTCACATATAAAACCCCAATGCACGAAACAAACTGTTTAGGGTTTGAAAATAGTACAGAAGATATCCTATATTATAAAAAGATATTCAGAAAGAGCCACAAACACAGGATACCAATGCTACCAAAAAAGGTAAGAGAAAAGTCCAGGGAGTGCCACAATCACAAACCGCAGCCCTTCCCAGATACCAAGAGGAAGAGGAAACCGACAAATCTAAACAAGCACAAACCGAACAAACGTACGAAAAGCACTAAGATTAGCTCTCTCTTCCCCAAGCGAGGTAATCGCAATACTAAAAGGACTGAAAAACACAAGAACAAAATGACACACGGAAAGACATACAACAAATCGCCTCGTAGAATAAACCACAAAGCAACAAAGAGTAAGACTAACACCGGGACCACCGCCTTAGAACGGTCGGTAGAGCAAACTACCGGGGGGTTTAAAGCTCTTTTACAGCTAGCTAACTTCACCCTGGGTCCCGATGCTACTCTTAATACAGAAATACATAAAAATTCGGTTCGCATAAAGGCTCCCAACTCAGTCAATGCATCAAAGCGAAAACATAAAAATCAAATTAATCGCTATATTAAACAAAGACGAGTACTCATGGCTAATTCTACTGTATACTAAGATTCTAATTCCACTAAGATTACCAAGTTGAACAGGAAACAAACCACGGCAGACAGCACATATCAAATCGAGGGTTGAGCGCAAGACTATGGTAACTCAAACATATTTTTGAAACCCTTGTTTAGGGGCAACTTGGACCCCTTTGTAAACAATGCAAATTTAGGTGCCATTGCTCATATGAGCGATGGCACCTAAAATTTTCATTGTTTACAGAAAGAAATGTTGTAATCTTCATAACACCTTCATGGTGAGGAGATTAGGTTTGGGGAAAAACAACCATCTGACTTACGCCACTCTTGCGCTCAACCCTCGAAATGTAAAGGGAGATACCTATAAATTGCCAAAATCACTAAGAACAGCCTGTCTAAGGCACAAAAAGAAGAAGAGACGAGGATCAAACTAATACAGAAACAATCATTCCACAAACTAAAGAAAAATATGGTAAGAGGAAAGTCCAGGGAGTGCCACAATCACAAACCGCAGCCCTTCTCAGTCAACAAGGGGAAGAGAATGCAGACACAACCCAACAAGCGCAAATCGAACAAACGTACGAAAAGCACTAAGATTAGCTCTCTCTTCCCCAAGCGAGGTAATCGCAATGCTAAATGGACTGAAAAACAAACACAAGAACAAAATAACACAAGGTAACACTTAAAACAAATCGCCTCAATAAACCATAAAGCAAAGAGTAAGACTAACACCGGGACCACCGCCTTAATACGGACAGTAGAATAAAAAAGGTAAGAGAAAAGTCCAGGGAGTGCCACAGTTACAAACCGCAGCCCTTCCCAGATACCAAGAGGAAGAGGAAACCGACAAACCAAACAAGCACAAATCGAACAAACGTAAGAAAAGCACTAAGATTAGCTCTCTCCTCCCCAAGCGAGGTAATCGCAATGCTAAAGGAACTGAAAAACACAAGAACGAAATAACACAAGGTAAGACATTAAACAAATCGCCTCGTAGAATAAACCACAAAGCAACAAAGAGTAAGACTAACACCGGGACCACCACCTTAGAACGGTCAGTAGAGTAAACCATCGGTGGGTTTAAAGCACTTTTGTAGCTAGCTAACTTCACCCTGGGTCCCGATGCTACTCTTAATACAGAAATACATAAAATTTTGGTTCGCATAAAGGCTCCCAACTCAGTCAATGCATCAAAGCAAAAACATAAAAAATCAATTAATCACTATAATAAACAAAGACGAGTATTCACGGCTAATTCTACTGTATGCCAGACTAAATGAAAACCAGTTGCTGAACCAAGGCAGGCCAAGCCAAAGACATATCGTCAAGTCCAAACACACTCCGCATGATATCCAGGCTATAGCCAATTCTTTTATAACGGTTAATATGTTTTCTGAATTGCTCCGAAAAGTTAGATTTTCCTACAATTTTTTAAACCACCGGGGGTTAAAGGCAAAACAACCAGTTCTCTGGTTTTCAACACCTCCCAAGGAACCTGGCGAATGTTAATGTATTGAAAAACCATGTTCGATCGCTGTTATTGCATAAAACTGAAAACATTTGCTCCATTTCGCGTTATTTCTTGCACTATTTTGTTTCGCCTTTTCACCGATGTCGCGCGAACGTAATTTCCACGGACTATGCTCGTCCTAGGGCCGGGCAGTACACATTTCGTAACCGCAGCAAATCTGTGGCCCCGGTACGATCATATTGAAAGTTGCGTAGCCGTGCATTAACAGCTCTAAGCTAATTGCCTTGTTAATACACGGCTTTTTGCCGGTTAATGCTCGGCTGTTAATAACGTGCGGAGCTGCTTTTTATGCAATAATATAAAATAAGATGTCCAGAAAATGCCACAGTAATGAAACACAAACTTATTGTTTCGAATGAAGGAATAAAACAGAGTCTCCGAGTTTCTTATTTTTTTTTTTGTGTGCTCTTTTGTTTCCAACAGCAATCCTTTAGATTTTTATTTCACTAGCACCAAAAGAAGAAGACAAAAGGATTAAACTAAAGAAAAGCAAAACAACAACCAGCTCTCTCTTATGCAACGATGTGATCACGATGTCATGAGAGTCCATCAAACAAACAGGACAAAACAAGAAAGGGAGCTCGGCGACGAGTAGCCACAAGGACACACATTGTTTATTAGATATTTAGGAAGTGCCAAAACCAAAGAGCATAGCCTACTAATGGCATCAAGAGGACGGGCTAATATATCACGACAGACCGCACACTTACAACAATATAAACGATGATACCCAGAAAATATCACAATCATGAAACATAGCTTTGCCGATGCACCAAAACAAGACAAGACGAAGGAAAAGCTATACCCATTTATAAGCCCGTCAGGGTAGCTGACGGGCCGATAACGGCCCGCTATAGATTTATAAAGAATGCTGGCTAGGTATTACAAAAGCAGAAATGCAACAAACTAAAGAAAAGCAAAGCAAATAACTTTTTTCTTATTTAATAAGATTAACCCATTCATGTAGCTGTTTAAGGGGTGCCTAGTCATTTTTTATTATTGCCATGTTTTATTAAAATGCCAGTAGTTAATGCAAACATTGTAATCCCTCATCAGACGCCGCGTCGTGCGGGCCTGACGTGGTTCTACACCGTTTGCCAATGTCCTATTTATGGGACGCTAGGCAGAAATGGGTTAAAATGATGCCATAAAGGATCCACCAAACAAACAATAAGAAAACTAATTGGAGGAAGTGTGCATTACGAAAACACGTTTATTTAAATATATTGAAAAATTTATAACGAAAAAAGGAAACTTTTCAGATAAAAAGATATTTTTCATATTCCTGATCAAAAGATAGATTGTTGGTACTCTTAAAAACCGCCTCAGCGAGCCGGTTCTAACGAGTACCCACAATCTATGTTTTTAGCAAAATAAGAAAACATAATGTATACCCCTATAAACCCCAGGTTTACTATATAAAAGTGGGGTTTAAGGGGGTCAACATTATATAGGTGTGTTTTCGTGATGTAGAAGGGAGCTCCGCAGACGACACAGAAACAAAATTATATAGATGATGTCCAGGAATAGCAACACTCAAAAACAAGCCACAAGCCACAAAACAAAGACAAGAGGGCCAATATGACCCGGTATCGCTCACCTGTTTAAAGACAAGTTTCAAGTCAATTGGCCGTGCGGTTCAAAAGAATACGTTTAATGTAGATTTTCAAGTTGGCGGGCATAGCGGCCATCTTGGATTTACATTCAGAAAGGTTTTGATTATTTTTTTAATTCTGCACGTCACCTCGATACTTCCAATAATGTTTCGAGTCAAGGAGAAGAAAATCGAAATAGATTTTTTTTTAAATGGCTGCTGTGGCGGTCATCTTGGATTCCGACTAGAATGAATTTAGCTATTTTTGATTTACAACCGGTCCCGACACGTCCTATCAAGTTTAAAGAATTTCGAAATATATTTTCAAGATGGCGGCCCTGGCGTCCTATCTTGGAACGATTTTAGCAATTTATGATCTACAAGTCAACCCGATTCTTCATCCCAAATAACGTATCAGTTGCTCTTTCGTTTCAGGAGAAAAAGTTTAAAATACATTTTTAACATGGTGGCTATGACGACCATCTTGGATTTCTCATCGGAACAATTTTAACCATTCTTTCTTATCTATAAGTCCATTAATACTTTCTATCAAGTTCAAGTCAAATGGCCTTTCCATTTAGAAGCAGGCGTTCTTAATGAATTTTCATGACGACGATTCAGGCGGCAATCTTGGATTTCCAATTGGAACGATTTTAGCTATTTTTTAATCTATGAGTCTCCCCGAAACTTCCTACCAAGTTTCGTGTCCTTTGGCGTTTTGTTTCAGAAGAAACAAAAATAGATTTTCAACATGGCGGCTATAACAACCATCTTGGATATCTGATCAGAATGATTTTAGCTATTTTTTTTATTTGCATGTAACCATAGTACTTCCGGCCAGTTTCGAATCAATTTGCCTTTCTGTTCAGGATAAGAACCTCAAAATATATTCTCAATCTTTTCCGATTGAAACAATTTAGCTATTTTTATCTACAAATCACCCCGTTCCGAGTCAGTTGGCCTTTTGGTTAAGGAGAAGAAGACCAAAATAGATTTTTTTTTTATTTTTAGCTCTGGTTGCCATCTCATTTGTCGGCGCGGAATCAATTTTATCTATTATGGTTAAAAGTTATCTAGGCAACTTTCCTGTGAAGTTTGTTTGAAATTGACCTAGATGTATAGGAGAAGTAGTCATTTAAAGCAAATTGTTGACGCCGAAAGCCACAAGACGGACGACGATCATTGACTGTGCTAATATTTCATCTTGAGCACTTCGTGTTCAGGTAAGCCAAAAAGCAAAGAACCAGCTACCTCTTTACCATCAAGGTGATCATAATGATAGACAAGATCCACTTAACAAGTCAATATGACAACGAAAAGGACAAAGCACAATTAAAGCCCCGCAGCGAGCAGCCACAAGGCCACACTAAGAACAAAGAACCCGAAAACCACATCCATGGACAGATAAGTAATAAAACACTGCTGGAGGAATAAATCGATTTTACTGGTACCAAATGTCCATCCTGGGTTCAAATGTTGTACAAATACCGTAATCGACCTAATTATCACACATGCTCCTATAAGCGCACAGTCAAGCAATTTAGTAGTCTTTACATTACAACCACTTTTAACTACTGCTTTATAAAAAAACATAAGTTGTTGGTACTCATTTGAATTCCCTCGACAAGTCGAGGCATGTCGAAGCAATTCAAATAAGTATCAACAACCCAGCTTTTATGAAGAAAATCAGAAAAAATATTGCGTAAGTATTATTTAATACGCCCCTCATGAAGTTCTCTGCTGATCTTTCTTTAAATGTACCCGTATTAGCAGGTTATTTTACTACCGGTTTTTCTAGTAATTTTGAACTACTTAAGCGCACAGTGCGGTAATAAGAGCGAATACGGTAATTCAAAATGAAAGCTCGGCTCGCAGAGGGACTCTTTAACTCAGCCAGTGAAATATCACAGAAAAACGTGAACCTATCCTTATAGACGTCCAAGTTCGCTCTGATTCCAGCTACATGTAATTGTTCGGTCCGCTTATGAACTCCGGAATATATATATATATATATATATATATATATATATATATATATATATATATATATATATATATATATATATATATATATATATATATATATATATATATAGCGTATATTCTGTGCAGACTGCTGTCAGTAATCACCGTTTATCATCAACACCGGAAATAGTATCCCACCGAAATTGTAAAAGAGGAAACACGCATGGCCAAGTTCATCTGACACACTCGAGTAAACTCCAGAACTATTTTTAGAACTTGATACAGATGCGCACGCATCGATTCAGCAAAACGACGAACTCTTCAATCCAGTACTCCACAACATGGCGGCAACCAGTGAAATGCTTGGGTTAGTGACTTTGACAGAACTTTTGAACGAAGAAGGCGATTTCATACAGAAACATATTGCAAAATTTGTAGTTACTGCTTGTGCGCTGCAAATATATAAGTGCAAACTAAAATAAACTATTTTTCTCGCTCTTTTGCTTACCTGTTGTTCTTTTTACCACCACCAGCCGCCACCTTGACACTCGATTAACCCGGCGTGAAAGCAGGGTTCGATTGGAGTTAATGTCAAAGGTGAAGTGACGTAATTGGAGTAAGAACTCTGAACGTTTTACTGTAAACCGCGTTCATCGAGTAGAGTTTCAGCTGAACTCGCCCCATGGCTACCAATGAGTTTTAAACTTTATTTACCTTCTTTTGTCGGTTTAAGGGCCACAAATCTATGCAAGGAACATTATAAAGATATTGTTTTTAATACTTAATATGTTTGTTTTTGTCTGTGTGTCGGCATAGCCTTATTTACACATATTTTATTGCTGCTTAGTACCGGTTGGAATTTGGGGTTTTCTAGAAAAACAGGTTTTGGTTTAAACATCTTTTTCTTTTTCAATAACATGTACATTAATGACACAGTGTAACAAGTTTCTAACTACAGAGGATTTGAACGAAAGTATTTTGCTTGTAGAGTGCATTTCCTCTAAGATGGCTGTTTACGTTCAACGTATTGGAATGTTTTACCGGAGACAATGTAAGAGAATGAGTAAATATCAATGTTTAAACATCTTTTTTTTCTCTTATCGTCCTCTTAGGCTCTGGTGGCTAGGATCGTGGGTCAGACGGGGGAGATTCCATTGCGTTTTTGCTGTGCATGCTTATGAAGGTGACTGCCGCTTTGTGACTTTTGAGTTAAAGGTCGTAAGGTCATTGTTCAGAGCTGTTAAATCGTTTTGATGCTAATATGAAGAGTTCCACTTGTCTGAATATTAAATCTTTAACCTCATGGGGTAAACTCGATATACTGTTCAATAAAAAAGGCGCTGTGAGGGGATTCTGAAGCGTATAAATGTAGCGTTGTCGAATTGCACGGTATTTCGGACACACTAATAAGTAGTGGACCGAGTCTTCAATACGCCCACATGAAAACAGAGGAACCTCAACGATGTTTTTATTATACAAGTGCTGATATAGTGAGCTACATTCAAGTCGTAACCGATTGTGATATATTTGACCTTCCCGTGTGGTTTGAATATTGAATATTATCACAATGTTTAGGAGTTCCCATTCTCTCTGTTTAATTATTATTGATACACTTTTTGAATGTGTTTAATGTTGCTGAATTTCGCACGGCGGATTCTAGGCCGTTACAGTCTCTTACAGTTGATGCAAAAGAAAGAGTTGTAATATGCAGCAGTACACTGCATAATGTTACGTAATCCGTATCTGGGTTGGAATATATTTTGCAGGTATTGTGGGGTTAGTCCATTGACCATTTCATATAGGTGACATAATTTATGTTTGTTTCTGCTTGACTGTAAGGTGTCCCATCCTGTTTCAGTGTAGAGGTTTTGAATGCTACAGTTTGGTGGCTCCAGTGGTTATTCGAGCTGCTTCTATTTGTATTTGTCAAGCAAGCGTTTATTTTTCACTGAACAGTTATCCCAAGTAATGTTCACATATTCCAAGAGAGGTCATGTATATGTTGTATAAATCTTGTTAAGGGAGCGTTTATCTAATATGAATTTATTACGTCTTAAGGTGCCTATTCTTTTTCCGTGCAATTGAGGTTTTTGATGCTATTTTATCGTTCCAAGTTGTCATTTGAAAATGTTAATCCTAAATGCTTATGTGAGTCGACTTCTTTTATATCTACGTTTTTCATATAAAATGAAGGATGATGTCTTTTGTTCCTACATCGCGTAATTACAAGCCTTTCCTTTTTTAATGGGATTGAATTTTACTAACCATTTCCCAGCTCAGGATGAAATTTTAAATAGATCGTTGTTGAGGAGATTTGCAGCTGATATAGGATCTTCAGCTAAAACATGTATCATCAGCGAAGGGTCTAACGTTTGCACTTAGTTCTTTAACTATGTCATAAATATAGATAAGAAAGAGCGTTGGTCCTAGTATTTAACCATGTGGAACTCCTGCCATAATATATCTGTGTGATGAAAAATAACCTTTTATGCCAAAAAAGGTAAGAGAAAAGTCCAGGGAGTGCCACAATCACAAACCGCAGCCCTTCCCAGATCCCAAGAGGAAGAGGAAACCGACAAATCTAAACAAGCACAAACCGAACAAACGTACGAAAAGCACTAAGATGATTAGCTCTCTCTTCCCCAAGCGAGGTAATAGCAATACTAAAAGGACCGAAAAACACAAGAACCAAATGACACACGGAAAGAAATACAACAAATCGCCTCGCAGAACAAACCACAAAACAACAAAGAGTAAGACCAACACCGGGACCACCGCACTAGAACGGCCGGCAGAGCAAACCACCGGGGGGGGGGGGGTGAGAGGGTGCGGGTTTAAAGCACTTTTACAGCTAGCTAACTTCACCCTGGGTCCCGATGCTTCTCTTAATACAGAAATACATAAAAATTCGGTTCGCATAAAGGCTCCCAACTCAGTCAATGCATCAAAGCGAAAACATAAAAATCAAATTAATCACTTTAATAAACAAAGACGAGTACTCATGGCTAATTCTACTGTATGCCAGAGTATATGAAAACCAATACTTGAACCACGGCGGGCCATGCCAAAGACATATCGTCAAGCCCCAACCCACTGGTTAAAGTTTTACGAAGAGGCCGTCATTGAGTCTAAGGCCCGAACCGCCGTCGTGCAATTAAAGAGTGAAGCATATAATGATTGGGTTGACAACTAGGCATGCAGTCTGCCGCATAGTATCCAGGCTATAGCCAATTCTTTTATAACGGTTAATAAGTTTTCTGAATTGCTCCGAAAAGTTAGATTTACCTGCAATTTCTCTAAATCTGTACACTAAGTCACCGTAAAATTCGGGTTCCGATATACCTTGTTGCAGAAGTGTTTTCAGACTGACGCTATATTTTTCTAACAAGGCACTGTGTTTGCGATAAAATTTCGAAAACGCCTTACGAAGTTTAAAATAACGATAGCTCTGCCTAAGAAGTTTGGCAGTAAGGGCTTACTACGGTAGTTAAAGTCATTAAGATTTGAAGAAGCTCTGGCGAATCTTATAAGTTGAGATATGAGGTACGCCGGGGGACATCGCCATCCAGAAAAGGGAAATTGACTATATCAAAATCAAAATCGTCCGGTTTGTCATAAATTTTGGTGGAAACTGTACCATTAGATATACATAGATTCAAATCCAAAAAAGGTGCCTCGGTATCGGAAGAATTTGCTCTATTTAATTGGAGTTCTGTAGGGTATATCAGGTCCACCATTTGGTCAAAGTAAATATTGTCAATATTTAATAAATCGTCAAGGTATCTTGAAGTTGAATTGAAAGCCTCAATAATGTCAGTCTGATTTTCGCGAGAGAGAGACTTCATGAAATATCTCTCATAACAAAAAAGAAACAAATCTGCAACAAGAGGAGCACAATTAGTTCCCATCGGAATACCAATAGTTTGTCTATAAAGTTTAGCTCCAAATCTAATAAAAATAGACTTTGGCGTATATTGCTTAAATAATCAGAGAACCACTCTATCAATTCATCGGACAGACCTATGCTTTTAAGTAAAGCTTTAGAAGAAGGCACAGAAATAAGAGTTGTGTATTGCGATAATAGCAAAGCAATTGATCGTGTTTGACACATGGGATTAATTACTTTTTAAACTTAATAAACAGGTATTGATTTCACGATTGCATGTACAATTTTCACAAATAATCTGTTATGTATATTTTTATAAGCAAGTATCAATATCTTTTATTCGTTTCTTGTTTTGATTGAATGATTTTCTGTCAAAATTTATTGACACAAAATCTACTGCATGGGACGGTGAATAGTTTGCGGATTGCTAGAGGCTATACAGCCGAAACAATGTACGGCGAATAGTGATACTTTATGACTCCCTCTTCTCTTATGACATATTACAGACAATTATTGCAAAACTTGTTCAGTAAATGTTTAGTAGTCTCCACTTCGCTAATAAATGGTAGGAAGGGTTTCCCAAACTTCCAGCATTCGAAGGGCTACACTTTTTGAATTTGAACTGGCTACTGAAGCTGGAATTCTTTTAACATATGCATCACCATTCAGCTCTTAACCAATTAAAGGTGTTAGTGCAAGAACGTTGCTAAAACAAGGTAAATGAAAAGTCCAGGGAGTGCCACAATCACAAACCGCAGCCCTTCCCAGACCCCAAGAGGAAGAGGAAACCGACAAATCCAAACAAGCACATATCGAACAAACGTACGAAAAGCACTAAGATTAGCTCTCTCTTCCCCAAGCGAGGTAATGGCAATACTAAAAGGACTGAAAAACACAAGAACAAAATGACACACGGAAAGACATACAACAAATCGCCTCGAAGAATAAACCACAAAGCAACAAAGAGTAAGACTAACACCGGGACCACCGCCTTAGAACGGTCAGTAGAGTAAACCACCGGGGGGTTTAAAGCACTTTTACAGCTAGCTAACTTCACCCTGGGTCCCGATGCTACTCTTAATACAGAAACACATAAAAAATCGGTTCGCATAAAGGCTCCCAACTCAGTCAATGCATCAAAGCGAAAACATAAAAATCAAATTAATCACTTTAATAAACAAAGACGAGTACTCATGGCTAATTCTACTGTATGCCAGAGTAAATGAAAACCAATAGTGAACCACGGCGGACCAAGCCAAAGACATATCGTCAAGTCCCAACCCACTGGTTAAAGTTTTACGAAGAGGCCGTCATTGAGTCTGAGGCCCGAACCGCCCTCGTGCAATTAAAGAGTGAAGCATAGCCATCAACAATGATTGGGTTGACAACTAGGCATGCAGTCTGCCGCATAATATCCAGGCTATAGCCAATTCTTTTATAACGGTTAATAAGTTTTCTGAATTGCTCCGAACAGTTAGATTTACCTACAATTTTCTAAATCTGTACACTAAGTCACCGTACGTTCTAGGGAGTTTCTGCTTACTCTGAATTTGAGAGCTCGCATTAGATTAAGTCTTATCCATGTTTTTTTCGCAAATGGTACCAATATGATCAGGCCAAAGACAAGAACTGGAGAAAGTTATTCCTAAGTGTTTGTGGGTTTGAGTTTCGTTGATTTGAGTATTATTCATAAACAGTGAGGGATGAATAGGTTTGTTAACTTTCCTGGATATGACCATAGACAAAATATTCGCTGCATTAAAGTTTACGAGCCAGAAGTCTGCCCAGTCACTTATGTTATGCAAGTCACCGTTGAGTATGATAGCCGCTGTGTTTGGCGTTTCGACGACAATATACAAACTTGTATCGTCAGCAAAGAGGCAGATTGATGCACAAATATTTTAACTATATCATTTATGAATATAAGAAACAGTAATGGTCCAAGAAAAGAACCTTGAGGGACTCCTGCAAAGATGAATTCCCATTCTGAAGTTTGGCCGTTGATCACAACGCGTTGTCTACGATCTGACAGGTAGCTAGCGAACCATTCCGTTACTTTGTCTGAACAACCAATGGCTCTTAGTTTATGAAGAAGACTTCTGTGCCAGACCCTGTCGAAGGCTTTACTTATATCGCAAAATACTACTCTGATTTCTTTGCCATTGTCAATTGCTTCGCAAAAGTTATGATATGTGTGAAGTAACTGGTACGTAGTTGAGTCGCCTTGGATGAAACCGGATTGTAGTGGCGTTAGTATGCGATGCTCTATAGCGTAATTGTAAAGACGTTTGTGAACACATCTTTCCATTGTCTTACCAACAGAACTACGAAGTGTTATTGGACGATAATTAGAAGGAGCTGATTTGTCATCTTTTTATATATGGGTGTGACGTTACCATCCTTCCATGGCGAAGGGAAGTAACATTTGTCAATAGAACGATTAAAGACAATTGAAAGTGGTTTATCAATTTGTCATTGGTCTTAGCCCCATACCAAAAGTTTAATAACCCGTCATTTTCAATGCCAAGAAAGAAAGTATAACAAACTATAACAGCAGATTGTAGGTCTTGATATGATGTATCTAAATATGACAATATCTCAGATAAAATGGACTTAGACCCGTTCTTGCACTAACCCCTTCAATTTACCATTCAGGATAATGGGATACCGGTTCGAAACTCACAAAATTAATTATACCGTTTAGAATATCTACTAACCGTTTAGAATATCTACATAATAAGTTCAGTGTGCCGAAAAAGTGCACGCGAATGGAGAATAGCTTCTGTAAATGTAGGTGTTCCTATAAATATTATTCTATTATATTCAGTGCTATATCTAGTCTCGGGTTTTACTTGTAGACAGCGCACATTAGGTCACTGGTGCATTGTGGATCAACAGTTGATTCTTTTCTGTGTCCCAACCAAACCGTATGTTGTCTACGCACCAGGGAGTAGACAAGTAGTTACTAAAAACGTACATTTTCCTGCCCTTTCCCACTTTAAATAGGCGTTGTTTATTATGATAATAATCTTGCCATTTTCATCGACTGTGCAGACCCTGGATGTCCGAGATAACGGCAAAAATTACCTGCGGGGTTTCAACACTGATTCGTCAACATATTGCCCTTATGTGTATTTTCGATTTGAGATTTATTGAATTGTGTTTGCTTTTTGGTGATTTTTTAATTTAAAAACAATACATTTTTTTTTCAAGTACTCTTCCAATGTAATTGAATCTTTTACGAATATTTCACCTATAAATAGTAGCTGAATCGTTCTCGAATTTTCCACCTATAAAATGATATGTTAATAAAATACAGGACCGTGTGATTACTGTTGTTTTTCTTTATTTCTTTGTTTTTCTTTTACTTTTTTTATTTTGTCAGCAAAAGCAGTACTTCAGTACGATCAAAATCATATTATCGAAAATCAAAAACATATTCTTATGGGCAATGGCGTAAAATACTTTCTTTTTTAACGTCTAAACCTCCTAGGAGGACACATACAGTGTAAATTGTACACTTCCGGTTGCAGGATGAAGGCCTACAAGTAACCTATTTGAATTACCATAGGGTTCTTTAACCTGCACAGGGTGTGACATTCCCTGCACAGAGGACCTCCAGTTAACATCTCAATCCGAAAGACGGCGCACTGTTTACATGTCATGCCTGCAAATGGCATGAAGGAAAGCGTGTTCGGACACCAAAGATTCCCTTGCCTGGGATTGATCCCGGTACTTCTAGCTCTAGAGGCCAGTGCGCTCACCACTGAGCTACCGCGTTACCTAAAATACGTGGTTTTTATGTCTTTGTTATGGGATAAATGTATGCTTTTTTTTTTTTTTTTTTTTTGACAGGGCAAAACAAAGCTAAGTGATATGAATAATGCTTTTCGCGCACAATCAGATACTTGTTAAGGAAAATAATAAACACTTAACCATTCATAGTTTAAATCAGTCAAAACAACATATCATTTCAATAAAAGAAACAGCTTTGTTTCCATGACAACGCAATTTTTTCTTAAATAATAACTTTCTTTTTAATTTCTTAATTGTCATCCACTGCTTGACAATTAAAATGATGAAACCAAATAGAATTGCATTGTAAACAAAATATATTAAATAAAACTATGTGCTTTTATGAGATAAATTCGACATATTTGTTGCAATCTCAACATAAATTTTGTTGACTTTGTTTTCATTTTGTATTTCAGTATTTGACAATGATGAACTATCAAGTTATGTTTTTAATTTCATTGTTCTCAGATTGCTGCCATGAAATCGATTAATAACAAAGAATTTTACAATGCAACATGTAGTGTATTTTTGTTGCCATAGCAACCATAACTATAACTTATTCTTGTTGTTTTGAAGATGTCCTATGTTGACTTGTTTTTATCAATATATTAAATAGGGCAGATTTTTGTCATTCGTGAACCAGTCCCTTTTTTATTTGTATCCTCTAGTTTTTTAGGCTCATAGGTGAACTTACAGCATATGCAGGCTCCATCGTCCACACTCTTCAAACATCTCAGAAACTGCTGGGTCGATTCAAACCCAATTTCATATAAAGCCTCAAAGGCATTGGGGGATAAACATTTGTTAAAACGATCCAGTCATGTCATCAGGATATCCACTTTACCTATGTACATTGTTGTATCTAGAGGGGGACAGTGGGCTATTTCTCTACCTAAAATCATGAATGGGACAAGAGGCCCTGACCCTCAACATTAAGTCATGTTGCTAATATTCAAGGTAATAGAATCCCTTAAAATAGTTGCTGGCCCTTTAAAAATGGTTATGGGGCCAAATATGGCCCCATCACTTTGGTCCCAGCGGCAAAACTGCGTATATGAGACGCATCATGAAAAACTCAACAACATGACATGTGCACTAAGCGCAAACAGATCAGCATAGGTATGTACTCAGTCTGGTCAGTTATCAAGATATTTGGATGATTTATTGAATATTGACAATACCTACGACGGTTTAATCAGCCAAATTTACCCCCCAGAACTTCAGTTAAATAGACATAATTCTTCCGATACCGAAGCCGCGTTTTTGGATTTACATTTATCTATTGTAGGTAGGTTTGTTTCCTGCAAAATGTATGATAAATGCGATGATTTTGATTTTGAGATTGTAAATTTTCCTTTCTTGGATGGTGATGTTCCTCGTGCGGAATCCTACGGTGTTCATATTTTACAATTAACTCGATTTGCCAGAGTGTCTAGTCATGTAACTGACTTCAACACTCGTAATATATTGCTAACTGCTAAACTTCTTAATCAGGGTTATCGGTATCATAAACTACGTAAAGCCTTTACTAAGTTTTATAGACGTCATTCCGATTTGGTTTCTAAATATAATGTTGGATTTAAATCTCTTCTGCAACAAGGCCAATCGGGACCCGAATTTTATGGTGACTTAATATATAAATTCAGAAAAATATATGCTTGCAATGACTTTAATACCCAATTTCGTAAAATCATTCTTCGATATAAAAGGATTGGGTACAACATAAATGCTATACGACAGACTGCATGTATGGTTGTTTACCCAATCACGGTTAATAACTTTGCTTCCTTCTTTAATTGAACGCCGGCGGGTTAGGCCTCAGATTCTATGATGGTTCCAGCGTAAAGCCTTACTTGAAATTTAATTTTGGGTAATGTTGGTTGGTACTAGATGCTCTATCTTTAGTCGGGCCCACCGGGGTCTTACTGTTAGTTTTCTTTTTCTCTAGTATTTCAGGTGTTTCGTGCTGTCGAGTCCTTATCGTTGTTTCATCTCTGTACTTAGTTGTTTTTTTTTTGTGTTCTCGGAGATGTAGCACTGATGAGTTAGGAAGCCTTCATGCGGACCGAACAAATTATGTGTCTTAACCGCGGCAGAAGTAAGGGCGAGGATTGTGGCCACGTAAAATCGATTTAAGCCCCCTCAGTGAAATACTTTTCACTGACCGTTCCAAGCGGTTCTTCTGTCATGGTTATTTTTGTTATAGTTCGTCTTTGAATGTGTGTGTCGCTTACATCTTTTTGTTTTCGATAGCCATTTGGTCACTTTATGGGAAAGTAACTGTCCATTTGGCTTTCTGCTAGTGCTGTTTCCATTAGGGTTCAGTTATTTCGTGTTTGTATTGCTTTCCCTTTAATGTCTCTGATGGGAGGTGTGGGATAATTGTATCGATTCCTGATCATTGCCTTCCTTTCTATTTTTCAATGTCTGCACGTAGAAACATTGGCTCATTAGACACCATTTCAGTGCACAGCAAAGACTGATCAGACTGGGCAGTTACCCATGTTGATCTGATTCTTCCCTGGGAGCCCAGTCATTTTGTTGGTTGTCATGCGCGGGCTCAGTTATGGTAAAAACCGTTCAAATCAGCGGTCGATTACCTTCGAACCTACTGGCGCAGAGACTCAACTACTAAGGTGTCCGCTTTGCGTTTGGGAGGTTGTGGGTTTGATCCCTGGCCGAGTCATACAAAAGACTTTGCATGTATGTCCTGGTGAAATTTTTGGATTGCAGTTTGGCCATTTTTTGGGAAAGAAACTGTCCATTTGGCTTTCTGCTTGTAGTGTTTTGATCGTGGTGCCGTTGCTTTTAGTGCGTCCTTCTTTCTCTTTGGTGTCTTGTACGGAAGGTGTTAGATAATTGTATGGATTCCTGATGATTCCTGATCATTGCCTTCCTTTCTATTCATTTTATTTTCCTTGGAATCAATAAGATCATTTTTGTATCTTGTAAAAGTTAAGTTCCGCTTAAACCGCTAAGAGTAAGCACCACGAAAACAAAATAAAATGTTGACCCCCTTAAACCCCACTTTTATGTACTAAAACTGGGTTTTACAGGGGTACACAGTGTTCTAATCAAAAACATAGATTGTGGGTACTCGTTAAAACCACCTTGCCATTGTGGTTCTAAAGAGTACTCACAATCTATGTTTTGAGCAGAAATATGAAAAATATCTGAATTTTTATCTGAAAATTTTCATTTTCTGGTGGTGAAAATATTTTCAGTATATTTAAATAGGCTTGTTTTCGTAATGGGACATATACAACCCTGCAAATTACGCTGTCATATGCAGCGTCTTATTAAATCCGAGACTCCGCTCCGAGTTTTGTTCTTTTATGTGATCATAAGGGCAACCCATTACAAAAACACGCCTATGCAAATATATAGAAAATTTCATCTACAAAAAATTGAAAATTTTCAGATAAAAAACTCTGATATTTTTCATATTTCTGCTCAAAACATAGATTTTGGGTACTCGTTAGAACCGCCTCGGCGAGGCGGTTCTAATGAGTACCCACACTCTATGTTTTTGAGCAAAAATAAGAAAAATAATGTATACCTCTGTAAACCCAAGTTTTACTATATAAAAGTGGGGTTTAAGGGGGTCAAAATTATATAGGCATGTTTTCGTGATGCTGTATAGATTTTATTTAACTTCACTTCCGCTGTGGTTAAATACCGTGTGGGGGCCGTAACAAGCCTCTTTATACTTCACCAAAGTGCGGTTATTATTTGTATGTTCCTACAAATCCATCACGAAAACATGTCTTTGTACTTTTGACCCCATCAAACTGCACTTTTATACAGAAAAAAATGGGGGTTGCATGGGTATACATTATTTTTCTTATTTCTGCTGTGAAACATAGACTGTGGGTACCCGTTAGAACCGCCTCGATGGAGCGGTTCTAACGAGTACCCAAATCGCTTTTTTGATAAAAAATAACAAAAATATCACATTTTGTTTTCACCTGAAACTTTTCGTTTTTGCAGCCATAAAAGTGCCATCATATTGAATGGGCGTATTTTGCAATGCGGATCATTGTGTCTTCTGGTATCTTTGAAAATCGAGTTCTGCTTAAGTCCGTGCTAGGGAACGTGTGAAGCTCTGAAAATTACAAAAATGTTTCGTTCTTTTATGTGATCTTAGTTTCCAATGGCAACCTTTATAGATTTTTTTGCATTATACGAGAAGACAACACAAAACATTTCATCAAAACCAGAACAAAATGGTCTAAAATATAAGCGCCGCCTTTTAACCCATTTATGCCGAGTGGACTATTCTACCTCGATTTGTAGGAGAGGTTTATTTCCTATCTAGGGGGTGTCTGATTTATTTTTTATCATTACCATGTTTTGTAGAAACTTCTGAACTTATTGCAAACGTTGTGCGGCGTCTAATCTGAATCTACATTGTTTGCCAATGTCCCTATTATGGGACCCCAGGATGTCCCTTTTATGGGACCCCAGGATGTCTCTTTTATGGGACCCCAGGCATATATAGGATAATGTTCAACTGTATAACAGTGTAACTGTTACGGGCTTAAACTTTGCTTTGTGGACGGCTAAATTTCTCCTAATCTACTATTATGGAGCGTTCTAAAAGCCGGGATTAGATAGTAAAATATTTACATTAGACTGAGTTCTTTACTTTTAATATTTTAGCCACAGAAAAATAACAATAGGAAATACATGTCTGAAGTCTGAAAATAGAAAATAATAAAGGTTACCTTTAAGTTAAATTGCCTGTCTCTCAAACTCCAAATATTAGGGCATCCTGTTCCATTAAATAGTCATAGATTGGTATATGACCGAGAGGTATGCTTCTGTATATGGATATTAACATTGGGTGTCTAAATATAAATGAAGTTATCCAGGAACGACCACAATCTCGACAGGGTCCGTTGAAACACCCCAAACCACCCCGCAAAACACCACGAACCACATACAACCCCTCCCCACCACAAACCACCACTTTATGGCTGGAAAGGGTAGTGTAAGGTAGTCTAGGATATAGCAGGGTGGGCAGTTATCTTCATTAATACACCAAACCATGTTGAAAACTATTAAAGCACATCAAAAATACCTCGAACCACATCACAAACGCAAAAGCTCCTCTCCACTATTCCTACGTAACAATGCATTTGTTCCACCCTGCTATCCTAGACTACCCTACACTACCCTTTCCAGCCATAAAATGGTGGTTTGGGGTGGTTTTTGGCTGGCTTGGGGTGTTTCAACGGACCGATATCGAAGTCTTAACAAGGTACCACAAGAAGAAGAGATTAGGAACAAGCAATGACAAGACACAAGGGCACACTTGTAACAACCGATATACAAACAAAAACAAAACTGCTACAATATAAAGTAATGGAACGGTCAGCAAAAACAACTGGTGGCGCTCGGGGGGAGTGGGGGGGGGGGGGGGGCGGGATCGCACACTCGCCCTTAATTTTGATGTAACTTAATATTATAATTATGTATTCGGCCCTCGTAAGATCCCCTACCTCAACAGTGGAACATCAGAGTTAAAAACACAAATAAGAAATAGTGCAAACTGCCATGCAAACAGTATAGGGCTGAATGACAATCTAAAAATGGTATAAAAGATGTTCAGAAACAGCCATAATTACATATTATAAACTACAAATGACGCCAAGAGGAACAGAAAACAAACCATGACAGACAGTACACAAGCCACAAACCATCGAAAAGTAAACAACCAGGTTCCTCTTCTACTATACTTGACAAGGTCCACTAAGCAGACAACAATCAGACAACGAACGGGACAGAATATGAAAAAGTCCCGCGGCGAGCAGGTGCGAGGCCACACAAAGAAAAAAAAAAACACCATAGCCACCACCTAAGAATGGTCAGTAGTAAAACTCTTCCGAGGGGTGAGGGAGTGGGAGAGTAAATCGACTTTACAGGTATCAAATCTTCACCCAATGTTCAAATATGTTTTAACAAATGCAAAATGATTCTTCGGCTCGCACTGAGGCTCCCCTAATTCAATCAGTGTAACATCACAGTAAAAAACAGGTAAAAAAGTGTAAATCAAATTAAATCATTGTGACGAAAAAAGAACGAGGGCTTGAGGCAGTCACCTTGAGACTAGTGTTGGGAATCGGCTAGAATCTCATATCCGATCACCAACTGACCATCGATTAGTAATCGACTTCTAGAAAATATATTCGCCCTTAATTTAGCCTCTCATTCATTGCTCCTGATCAATGAGAGGGGTATCCAAATATTTGTTTCTAATTTCTCCATAAAAAATATATTGTGGGTACTCATTAGAAGCGCCTCCGCAAGGCGCTGCTAATGAGTTCCCAAAACATATGTTTTCAAGGAGGAAGAAGAAAAATATCAGTACTTTTGGGTTGACCATTTCAAGACCATTTTTTCTTTCTTTTCATTTTTTTTTTTTTTTTCATTTTTATTGACCACAAATCTAGAATGACCCAAATAGACTGCTTTGAATTTCATTTCTTTTTAACTTGCCTATAAAAATAAAACGTGAGAAAAATATTTTTCTGAAAATAGAATTTTCCGATTAGTCGACAAAAATGTCTTTCCGATCATCAATCACAAGAGTCAAAAGTGGCTGATGATCGATAATCAGTGGCAACACTACCTCAGACACCGGCAGCCACAACTAAAAAAAACAACTTCTAGTTGAACAGTGGCGGGCCGAATCAAAGATATTACATCAGGCATTAACTGTTTAATGAAAGGTTTAGATCGGCATTTTGAGTACAAGGTTGATGGCTGATGTAATTCCGTTTAAATCTTAACAAAGGAAAACCACAAGACGGGTCGCAGTAAGCCTGACCACACATAGCAATAGCCAATCTCCAATCTTCTAAAATAGTAAGAGTCATCATTTAGTTTGAAGACCGATTCAGCATCATGCAATTAAAGAGGAAAGCAAAATCGTCTACCTTAATTTGGTCATAATCATATTTGCAGTTTACTTTGAATTAATCATGTCAGGTTTTCAGAGCTATAGAAAAGTACCACCGTGCTCAAAAAATGCAACTTATTATGATAACGAGGCACACAGTTGCCAGAAATAAAACCTGTTCTGTGTACATTGATGAACAGCCCATTGAAGCTCCCATGCCAGTCACAGATATGTAATCATATAGGTCTAAGTATTTCTCAAAGCATACAGAAATTCTGTCTAGATGTATTTCATATTCCCATCTCAAAAGAATTACTTTTACCGCATCATCCGAGGAAACCGTCAGAATATCGTTCTCATTCTTGAAGGGGACTTCATGACGACCAATGTTGACATAAGGACAAACAGAGAGTTTATTTAGTGGGGTTGTTTCATAACTGGGACACATATTCGCATGATAATGATCTAGATTTGTGGTCAGTACATCGACCTTCGTCCAGTTAATCTCACTGGGGACAAATATTGTTGCAGAAGAATAGTCTTCTGTCATATTGTAGATATCTATATAAACACGCCAATGTATGTGTTGTCCACGGAAATTGAGGACGTGCAAGTCGACTAATTGAAAGACAGAGGAAATATATGCGTCTTTATGAGAACTATTATCAAAAGCCGTCTCAGTATAGATAACCACATAGTCGATTTGTCTTGATGTATCTAATTTATAAAATGTCAAAAACTTGAGAATAGTATAATGCAAACCAATGCGGTCTTCAAAGGCTTTCCGTATATTCCTTGAAAGTATGCTTTTTTCTCTGACGTCCAAAGTATAATCAATTTTATCGTAAAAACTAGTTTTCAGTTGTAGGAAGACTGAGGAACAGGTGACATTGTATTTGGTTATAGTAGACAAACACACACCGTTAGAAAGTTTTCGATCGTTGCTACAAACCACTTGACGACAAATCATCTACAAAAAAGAAAGTTAACAATTTACACGTATGTTTAACCTGCCAAAATTGACTTAATCCTTTCAACCCAATATACCGAAACAGATAGCTTTGCAAACAGTATAGGTCTGGATGAGATGACTCGTACACAAAACAGATGTTTTTGCAAACAGTATAGATCCAGCAGATTAGATGTTTTTTGTTGTTTTTGTTTCGCCTGACACACCTATTTGTAACAGAAGGCATGTCCATATTCAAAGTAGGAAAAGGATAATTCAGAAAATCAAGGGTGAAAGAGTTTACTCCGTTACATTCAAGACATTGTAAATCATTACAAAAACACGCCTATTCAAATATATTGAAAATTTCACCACCAAAAACTGAAAGCTTTCAGATAAAAATTCTGATATTTTTCATACTTTTGCTCAAAACATACATTGTGGGTACTCGTTAGAACCGCCTCGGCGAGGTGGTTCTAATGAGTGCTCACAATCTACGTTTTTGAGCAGAAATAGGAAAACTAATGCATACTACTGTAAACCCCAATTTTATTATATAAAAGTGGGGTTTAAGGGGGTCAAAATTATATAGGTATGTTTTCGTGATGTGTATTTAGGAGACGACTCATTGTATGAATGTTCTTACTGCCCTGTAAAGCGCAGTGTTCAATGCTGCACGCAAATGTTGAACAATATATATATATATATCTATTGAGAGTTAATCATTAACTGTACAAATGATTTGTTTACCTGAGGCCTTTTGGCTTTCGCCTTAAGAAGTCCAAAGCCGAAAGGCCTCAGGTAAACAAATCATTTTCACTGTTGATTAACTCTCAACATATAGTTTAACGCCTATCATTTCAGCATCCTTTCTGGATTCTGGATCCAGTGCTACCAAAAAAGATTTTTTTGTTAGATGTTATGCTCCTTCTACCAACCTATATATATATATATATATATATATATATATATATATATATATATATATATATATATATATATATATATATATATATATATATATATATATATATATATATATATATATTATATTTTGAGAGTTAATCATTAACAGTGCAAATGATTTGTTTACCTGAGGCCTTTCGGCTTTCGCCTTCTTCAGAGGTTTTCTATTTTAAAAAATGATATAAAAAGTAAAATTTAAGAATAAAAGATTATGCTCTTTTTGGGCCCATGTTATCTCAGCATCCTTTCTGGATGCTACCAAAAAGATATATATATATATATATATATATATATATATATATAATTTAAGATTTAAACAAACTTCAACAAAGAATTCCGGATAGGGTATATGTTTGTTGCGCTAGCGCACTCATTATATACAAGGAACTCTCTGGATCCTACGGATACTGAAGCTTGGAAATTTTAAGATTTAAACAAACTTCAACAAAGAATTCCGGCCCAGGATCATAACTGATGCAAGTAATTCAGAACAAAGTGTATAAAAAGAAATATGAAATACCACTGGGCTGAGTGAGGTTCGAACCCACGCTGGTTTCGACGGTAACGCTCAGCCCTTTAGAGTCAGGAGACATAACCACTGCACCACAAGGCTTGTTAAAAAAACAAGTTTCATGGAACAGTATTATGCTTGATTTCTCTGAATGACCCGTCGGATAGGATATATTTTTGGTGCGCTAGCACACTCATTATATACAAGGAACTTTCTGGAGCCATAGGATACTGAAGCTTGAAAATATTAGCATAATTTAAGATTTAAACAAACTTCGACAAACAATTCCGGCCTAGAATCATTACTGATGCAAGTACTTCAGAAAAAAGTGTAAAGAGAGTAATATGAAATACCACAGGGCTGAGTGAGGTTCGAACCAACGCCGGCTTCAACGGTAGCGCCTAGCCCTTCAGATTCAGAGACATAAGCACTGCACCACTACGCTTGTTTAAAAAACAAGTTTCATGGAACATGATTTCTCTGAATGACCCGTCGGATAGGATATATTTTTTGTGCGCTAGCGTACTCATTATATACAAGGAACTCTCTAGCTCCTAAGAATACTGAAGCTTGGAAATATTATAATTTAGGATTTAAACAACTTTTACAAAGAATTCCGGCGTAGGATCATTACTGATGCAAGTACTTCAGAAAAAAGTGTATAGAGAGAAATATGAACTACACTGGGCTTAGTGAGGTTTGAACCCATGCCGGCTTCAACGGTAGCGCCTAGCCCTTCAGAGTCAGGAGACATAACCACTGCACCACTACGCTTGTTGAAAAAAACAAGTTTGTGTGTGTGTGTGTGTGTGTGTGTGTGTGTGTGTGTATACTTGGGGAAAAAGAAACGCAAGTTCAAATTTTTAAATACTGAAAGTTTGTTTGTGAACAAACAGATCTAGTTTTCTGTATTTGGTGACATTAGTATACTTCCCCGTGTATGGATCACACAAAATCACTGAAGCGTGAACACAGGCTACACAATATCGTTGTACCTGAATTTCGTTATATCCGTGCTGCACGGGTAGTGTCGCGTGGTAGAGACTTTAACACATTACCAAATCGAACTTTCGTTCCATTCGTACGTTTGTTGTTTGAGTTTGTTGAGAGAAATGGTACGCTTATCGCAAATGGATAGGGGTAGAGCTATTGCTCTAATTTTGCAGGGTCGGTCGCAACGTGACGTCGCGCAGCAATTTGGGGTGCACGAGTCGACGATATCGCGCTTAGTTCAGCGTCTTAGAGCTACCGGTAGGTTAACTGACCGTCCTAGGAGCGGACGTCCGCGCGTTACGACGCAACGTCAAGATAGACGTATACGTCTTGTACATCTTCGTAACAGGTTAAGGACGGCGACAGAGACCGCAAGAGAAGTTATCGGAACACATGGCCGTCGTGTGTGTCCAAGGACAGTCAGAAATCCCTTGCGAGAGTTCGATTTACGTCCACGCCGTCCTTACGTGGGCCCGAACCTTACGCCCAGGCGACGTCAACGCCGCATGCAATGGCTGCGTGCCCATGCACCAAATCGGTTTCGACTGGCTGACTGGCGGCGTGTAATGTTCAGCGATGAGTCGCGATTATCGCTTCAGCGGTCAGATAGGCGACAACGAGTGTATCGACGTCTTGGTGAGCGAAATTCTGACGCTTGCGTACGAGAAGTCGACATATTTGGGGGAGGGGGTCCGTAATGGTTTGGGGTGGGATTTCTCATGGGGTGAAAACGCCCCTAGTGGTTATTCAGGGTAATCTTACAGCCGTACGCTATCGGGATCAGGTGCTTATGCCTCACGTCCTCCCGCTTGTCAATGCTCATAATTTCACGTTTCAGCATGAAAACGCGAGACCGCATGTTGTCAGGGTTTGTCGCGACTTCCTCAACCAGAATAATGTCCAAGTGCTCGATTGGCCCCCATACAGGCCAGATTTAAACCCAATCGAGCACCTTTGGGATGCGTTGGACAGGAGGGTCAGGAAGCGCGTCAACGTACCGAACAACGTCGCACACAGGCTACACAATATCGTTGTACCTGAATTTCGTTAAATCCGTACTGCACGGGTAGTGTCGCGTGGTAGAGACTTTAACACTTTACCAAATCGAACTTTCGTTCCATTCGTATCGGTTGCACAAAACGTTTGTTGTTTGAGTTTGTTGAGAGAAATGGTACGATTATGTCAACTGGATAGGGGTAGAGCTATTGCTCTAATTTTGCAGGGTCGGTCGCAACGTGACGTCGCGCAGCAATTAGGGGTGCACGAGTCGACGATATCGCGCTTAGTTCAGCGTCTTAGAGCTACCGGTAGGTTAACTAACCGTCCTAGGAGCGGACGTCCGCGCGTTACGACGCAACGTCAAGATAGACGTATAGGTCTTGTACACCTTCGTAACAGGTTAAGGACGGCGACAGAGATCGCAAGAGAAGTTATCGGAACACATGGCCGTCGTGTGTGTCCAAGAACAGTCAGAAATCGCTTGCGAGAGTTCGATTTACGTCCACGCCGTCCTTACGTGGGCCCGAACCTTACGCCCAGGCGACGTCAACGCCGCATGCAATGGCTGCGTGCCCAGCGTGCCCATGCACCAAATCGGTTTCGACTGGCTGACTGGCGGCGTGTAATGTTCAGCGATGAGTCGCGATTATCGCTTCAGCGGTCAGATAGGCGACAACGAGTGTATCGACGTCTTGGTGAGCGAAATTCTGACGCTTGCGTACGAGAAGTCGACATATTTGGGGGAGGGGGTCCGTAATGGTTTGGGGTGGGATTTCTCATGGGGTGAAAACGCCCCTAGTGGTTATTCAGGGTAATCTTACAGCCGTACGCTATCGGGATCAGGTGCTTATGCCTCACGTCCTCCCGCTTGTCAATGCTCATAATTTCACGTTTCAGCATGAAAACGCGAGACCGCATGTTGTCAGGGTTTGTCGCGACTTCCTCAACCAGAATAATGTCCAAGTGCTCGATTGGCCCCCATACAGGCCAGATTTAAACCCAATCGAGCACCTTTGGGATGCGTTGGACAGGAGGGTCAGGAAGCGCGTCAACGTACCGAACAACGTCGCACACAGGCTACACAATATCGTTGTACCTGAATTTCGTTAAATCCGTACTGCACGGGTAGTGTCGCGTGGTAGAGACTTTAACACTTTACCAAATCGAACTTTCGTTCCATTCGTATCGGTTGCACAAAACGTTTGTTGTTTGAGTTTGTTGAGAGAAATGGTACGATTATGTCAACTGGATAGGGGTAGAGCTATTGCTCTAATTTTGCAGGGTCGGTCGCAACGTGACGTCGCGCAGCAATTAGGGGTGCACGAGTCGACGATATCGCGCTTAGTTCAGCGTCTTAGAGCTACCGGTAGGTTAACTAACCGTCCTAGGAGCGGACGTCCGCGCGTTACGACGCAACGTCAAGATAGACGTATAGGTCTTGTACACCTTCGTAACAGGTTAAGGACGGCGACAGAGATCGCAAGAGAAGTTATCGGAACACATGGCCGTCGTGTGTGTCCAAGAACAGTCAGAAATCGCTTGCGAGAGTTCGATTTACGTCCACGCCGTCCTTACGTGGGCCCGAACCTTACGCCCAGGCGACGTCAACGCCGCATGCAATGGCTGCGTGCCCAGCGTGCCCATGCACCAAATCGGTTTCGACTGGCTGACTGGCGGCGTGTAATGTTCAGCGATGAGTCGCGATTATCGCTTCAGCGGTCAGATAGGCGACAACGAGTGTATCGACGTCTTGGTGAGCGAAATTCTGACGCTTGCGTACGAGAAGTCGACATATTTGGGGGAGGGGGTCCGTAATGGTTTGGGGTGGGATTTCTCATGGGGTGAAAACGCCCCTAGTGGTTATTCAGGGTAATCTTACAGCCGTACGCTATCGGGATCAGGTGCTTATGCCTCACGTCCTCCCGCTTGTCAATGCTCATAATTTCACGTTTCAGCATGAAAACGCGAGACCGCATGTTGTGAGGGTTTGTCGCGACTTCCTCAACCAGAATAATGTCCAAGTGCTCGATTGGCCCCCATACAGGCCAGATTTAAACCCAATCGAGCACCTTTGGGATGCGTTGGACAGGAGGGTCAGGAAGCGCGTCAACGTACCGAACAACGTCGCACAGCTCCAGCTAGCTCTTATTCAAGAGTGGTATAATATCCCTCAAAGGACCATTGACAGCTTAGTCAGGTCTACGGTTAGAAGAGTGAGAGCCGCGACAGCAGCCCGTGGTGGACACACGCGCTATTGATACCCCTTATTCAATAACGTTGGGTGTCTGTGTTTAACGCTATTTATTGCAAACGTCGTCTGCTATACGACACTAAACCAATAGCATTTAACAGAAAATGAAATAAAGAATTAAACAAATTAAACAATCAAATGAAATCCATAATTTTCTTAAAAAAATACAACCCCAGAATTAATACTTGCGTTCTTTTTTTCCGCTAGTATATATGAAATTGTGTGTGTGTGTGTGTGTGTGTGTGTGTGTGTGTGTGTGTGTGTGTGTGTATGAAATTGTGTGTGTGTGTGTGTGTGTGTGTGTGTGTGTGTGTGTGTGTTCGATATATGAACCACTTCATTAAAATGGTTCTGCTGGACATATGCGAACAGTAAATATCGAGATCAACGGCCAAGCAGCACAATCTGATCATCTTTTACATCAGAATACTCTACAGTAGCTAATGATTCCTTTAAGAACACAGTGAAGCTCTTGAGCAGACTGCGGGAAAAGGTGGGCTGATCTTGGCCTTCGCTGTCCGCAAATGCGCCGAAGGTACATTTTCCCATGGCTCGGATGTACTATGAGCATCTATACTACAGGTTCCGATACAGTGATATATACACGAGTAATCGTAGTATGAATCTCTGTAAAGGTAGATGGCAATATTTGGACTGGGAACGTTTGGGAGATCGCCTGTACTGTGCTACATGGGATACGACATTTGTGACATGGGAATTAAAGGTGAGGTTTCTCGCGAATAAAAATGGTTTAATTCTCCCAATAATTCTCCTACTAACAGTTCCAAGGCGGTTCTTCTGTTGCAGTTCTTTTGTGTTTGTGCGTCTGTGGTTTCATATGTGGCGTTTGTGTTGTCCTTATTTGTTCCTCATCTCTCCTTCACGTGGTGTCTCGAGAGGGCGCTGCTTCGTGATTTCGTCATTTCCTGGGTATGTTCAATTATATTTTTAGTCTAGAAGTAGCAGCTTGCTCCCTAATGTGAGCAACTTGTTTCCTTTTAACTCTTTCACCCCTAAGTTTCTGAAATAGAATTTTCTATGTCTGAATTCGGATACATGTACGTGCATTGTTGCAAATGATGGTGCCATTAAAAAAATCAAGAACAGAAATGCAAACAGTATAGATCCAGATGAGACCGTCTCATCTGGATATATACTGTTTGCAATGGTATATATTTTGTTCTGTAGTTTTTAAAGAGATGAAGTAGACCTCTAAATGTTTTAGATGGGAGAATAAACAGTTTTGGTATATCTTCTTGTCCCCAATGTGTATCCGTTCCCCAAATGAAAACTTAAACAAACCAGAAAACAAAGCATACCGATATGCCATCCCATACCAACGTATTACCAAATGAGACAAAACAAGCCACTGAGAACAGTTTAGATCCAGATCCGTTGCTGCAGAAGAAGGCGTCAGATCTGTATGCTTGTACCCCAGCTAACAAACAACGTCGTAATAACGTTGTTTCGACGTCATGACATCGCAGCGACGTCGAAGCAACGTTAATACGACGCTGTGTGTTTGCTGGGACACTTGTCATCCAGTTGTTGTTTATCATGTCAGCAAGTGATGAAATGCAATCGTTTAAAATTTTAGGATAAATATAAGATAGACTCAGATCGGACGCCACGGCGGCGTCTGCTTAGGATCTACACTGCTTGCCACTCATTCAGATTTTTTCAGATACATCAAGAGGTAGAAGAAATATAAAAAAACATATAATTGAGCCAAAAACTTCAGTAGACTTGTGCGACCAGTGAAGACTCAGATCAGCTTGTGTATCTGCATAGTCTGATCAGTTTGTTGATCGCATGTGCCTTCTACAGCAATGGAACAGTCTATGTTCTTTCATAAAACTCTTCCGGAGCAGTGACAAATATTTCAGAAGCCAACTGATCTGGATCTACACTGTTTGTAAAGACATGGAATATCCGGGCTCAGCAGGACTAGGGTTAATTTTGTCTGCGGCTATTTATCTTGTTTGTTTCATTTGCCTGATATAGCATTTTGATCCAGACGAACAACTGAGCCAACGCACTACAAGACTTACAATTAGACTGTATGACCAGCGGATACTCAAATCAGCCTGTACATCCACCCAGTATAACAACGCTCTTCGATCATCCCTCTTTGGACAGTCCAGAGGCTGTAGAAGGCACATGCGATCAGCGAAGACTCTGATCAGACTGCGCATTCTGAGTCTTCGCTGGTCGCACAAGTCCTATTGTAGGTTTTGTCGAGCACTGGCTCAATTATTGACCTTTATAAGATTCTTTGTAAAGTGCAGCCTTTTTGTTTGGGCTGTAGGGAAGGTGTTAAGGGCAACCAGTAAAGACCCAGATCAGTTTCTGCAGAATGGGACGTCTAATTAGGGTTTTTGCTAATCGCTACTCATCCAGCTATTTTGACACGGTAGAAAATGGTAAAATGAAATTGCTAAAATTCAAGAATAATTAGGATGAGTTTAACATGTATAGGTTAAATACGCAAGTTTTTTTTTTTATGATGAATAGGCTTTATCAATACAAATGCCCAGTTCTGAATTTTGATATTAGCTGAAAAAAAATATCCTTTTATTACTAAGTATTGGAACAAATATGCCGGAACAAACTATCTAGATCCCGGAGTGGTCTGATTAGGTCGATTTCTGTTTGCCATTCCGATTTTCAACATACAAGTCAGCATACAGCACATTTCGAAAACATGCCTATTCAAATACACTAAAATTTTTATCACAAAAACAAATGAAAAAATTCAGATAATAAATTGTAATATTTTTTATTTCTGCTAAAAACATCGATTGTGGGTACCCGTTAGAGACGCCTAGACGAGGCGGTTCTAACGGGTACCCACAATCTCTGTTTTTGAGCAGAAATAAGAAAAACAATGTATACCCCTGTAAACCCCAGTTTTGCTATATAAAAGTGGGGTTTAAGGGGGTCAAAATTATATAGGCATGTTATCGTGATGGTTGACAGTATTAGAATGACTTAACATACATCAATCGAATTTTCATTTAAAAATGATACAATATATACATTTACTTACTGCTTTTTCATCTGCAAACTCCGTATCATCACAGGCCAAATGGTCTCTGGTATGTCCACCTGTGACATTATAAAGATCTTCAACAGAGGAGAATTTAGCTACATTCTTTTTTATGTCGATTTTCCTGTTACAAACCCAGTCTATCGGCTCAGGTATTAAGTTCTCGTCATTGTTACATACGTAACAGAAGTAGTTTTTATATGTGTAATTGAATGGATCCCAGAAAGAGTGGCATGCTTTTTCTATAAAACTGTCGTATCTACGCCATAATCCGGTTACATTGCAAGTTGATATGTTGTATGAGAGGTAAGAATCACAACTCCATATCTTGATGTATTCTGGTGGTATGAAGAAGATATTCCCTCTCTCCTCTTGTATCTCCGCGATCAGGTTAAGATTTGGAAGAGATAGTTTTGTATTACTGTCAATCTGAAGACGCCATTTAATTAAAGGACCGTCCACTACACTGCAGAAAGCACAGAATATATTTCTGTATTGAATCAGTGATAATGGGTCAGTAACAGGAATTAAAGATTCTATACTAGATCCAGGACTTTCACATTTGTTCTTGGTGTCGATATCAGTGTACCCTGGGGGACATTTTGTTATCATCCAAAACGCTTTATCGGTGTAGTAGTCTGTTTGCTCAGCAGGAAGGAATTGTGAAAGAACGCAGGTGTGTCTAAAATGACAAACGGATAGCATATGCTTATAATATCGATATTTAAATAATAAGTAATCTGAATCTTAGTACGCAGGGTAAATATATCATCATTTTTCGGGTCGCTTTGGGTAGCCGCGTGTATAGGTGTTATGCTAATCGCCATTGCGAAAACATGCCTTTGCAAATATGTTGAAACTTTCAGCTCCAAAAACAGAAAAAGACCAGATAAAACCCTCCGATATTTTTCATCTATCTGCTAAAAACATAGATTGTGGGTACTCGTTAGAACCGCCTCGGCGAGGCGGCTCTAACAAGTACCCACAATCTATGTTTTTGAGCAGAAATAAGAAAAAAAATGTATATCCCTGTAAACCCCAGTTATACTATATAAAAGTGGGGTTTAAGGGGGTCGAAATTGTATAGGCGTGTTTTCATGATGCACATGAAATACGTGAAATATACCGAACCCAGCTTAAGCGGAAATAACTACCAAGACTGTTGACACAGTATTTGTGCGTCTGATAACTAGCAGAATAGAATAGAAAGTTTTATTATCCAATAATAGTCACTTTCGGGTAGATTATTAATCCATTTACGCCTAGGGTCCCATAAAAGTGACATTGGCAAATAGTATAGACCCAGCTCAGATCAAAAAAGCAATTCAGACACCCTTTACTCTGAAATCAACTTGTCCAAAGAGTATCTCTTGGACTAAGATAAACATTCAATTGTCGAATCAGCTAATACTAGACCAGACTCCCCCTTATAGGGATCTGCTATAGTCAAAATGTTGAGAAACTTATATGATAATAGTAACTGTCAAGAAACAGTCCGTGGCACTTATTGTTTTTGTGCACGTCAGAGGTAAATTTGACAGTTCGGAGTGAACCTACTGGTCATTTAGGTTAGTTCAACGAATCTTGATATATATGCAACCATGTGCGGTATACGCGTCATAAGCATATATGCAATAGATGAAGCAAAACGCCCCACTAGCTTTCTTTAAAAAGCTAATACTTGTTTTAACATTTCCTTTTCTGGATATAGGATTGGACAAATGATACGACAGTTTATATGAAAATACACAAGATAGATATAAGTGAGGATCTCATTACGAAAACACGCATATTCAAAATATATTGAAAATTTTACAACCAAAAGAAGGAAAATTTTCAGACAAAAACTCTAATATTTTTATACTCGTTAGAACCGCCCCGACGAGGCGGTTCTAACGAGTACCCACAATCTATGTTTTGAGCAGAAATAAGAAAAATATTGTAAACCCCTGTAAACCCCATTTTTTATCATATAAAAGTGGGGTTTAAGGGGGTCAAAATTATATAGGCACGTTTTCGTGATGTGAAACAGATTGAGGAGAAAGCCACTATTTCGTCTGAGGACTAATTACCCTACCATCCTGCAATTAAAGAGGAAAGCAAAGTTATCAACCACAATTAGGTTAATAAAAGACTGTAATTAAAGAACGTAGTCCTAACAGGTAACGACAACACAAAACTACAGATACACCAGAAAGAACGAACTCATGATAATAAACTACAACATGGATTTGTTCCCATTTGACATGCGTATCAAACTTTCATAAGCCAGACCGCGAGTTTAAATGTTTTAAGCCCCATCTCCCTGCTCAGCAGTTAGTCTACTGACCATTCCCAGACGAGTCCGCTGTTGCAGTTATTTTTTGTTCCTGCGTCGGAGGGTTCACATTACGAAAACACGCCTATTCAAATATACTGAAAACTTTACCACCAAACAATAAAAAAAAGGTAAGAGAAAACTTCAGGGAGTGCCACAATCACAAACCGCAGCCCTTCTCAGACACCAAGAGTAAGCGGAAACAGACAAAACCAAACAAGCACAAATCGAACAAACGTACGAAAAGCACTAAGATCCAAGAGAGGTATTCGCAATGCTAAAAGGACTGAAAAACACAAGAACAAAATAACACAAGGTAAGACATAAAACAAATCATCACGTAGAATAAACCACAAAGCAACAAAGAGTAAGATTATCACCGGGACCACCGCCTTAAAACGGTCAGTAGAATAAACCATAGGTGGGGGAGGGGTTGGTTTAAAGCACTTTTACAGTTAGCCAACTTCACCTAAAGTTTTCAGATAAAAAATTCTGATATTTTTTATATTTCTGCTCAAAACATAGATTGTGGATACTCGTTAGAACCGCCAAGACGAGGCGGCTCTAAGGAGTACCCATAATCTATGTTTCAGCAGAAATAAGAAAAATAATGTATACCCTATAAACCCCAGTTTTACCATATAAAAGCGGGGTATAAGGGGGTTAAAATTTTATAGGCTAGTGTTCGTGATGATATGTGGTATTTGCTATTTCATTTTATGTTAAGCTCTTCTTCTTTTGATGCTGTGCTCGTAATGTGATATTACCAGGGTTAAAGGCTCAATATTCCTCAAAAATAAACATTTGATTATCTAAGAAAGGTTTAATAAATTTATACATGGTATTAACAAAATCATAAAATGTGGCACCTGACAGCCTGTAAAATATCAGTTAGTCTCTCTTTCTTAAAATGATATGATGTTTATCGTATCTCTGAATTAGTGTTGCCAACAATAATTCAAAGATACGATAGAAAATCATTTCATTTTTTATCCGGTTTGAAAACGATAGACTAACTGAAATTTAACAGGTTGCAAGATGCCACATTTTATGATTGTATTAATACTATATATCAATTTGTTAAACCTTCCTTGGATAAAAAAAGTCTATTTTTTGAGGACTATGGAGTCTTTAAATCTGTTTATCGTTTGAACGGTTATATTAAAAACCGTTACCGGTATGTAACTATATACATGTATTTGAAATTTGATTCCTACATTTCACGCCAATGTACATGTAGCAACATTCCTACGACATTCATTATAAACCAACATTGTGAATTACTGTTCTTTTAAGTTCATAAATTCTACATGTACATATTTGGCATCAAAATAATACTTATGATTCGTAACATATTAAAGTCAAATTTACATTTTAATAGTTTAGCTTTTGTCTCAACACTTTGATAAGTTAGGGGAAAAATTTTTCATTTGTAATGCCGTAAGTGTTAAATTTTCACGAAGCTGAAAATTTAGAAACAAAAGAGCATTTGAAATGTCATAAGTGTTCATTTCTCAAGGCTGCTTAAGGAAGTTACTTGTATTAACAACATTCAACTTATTTTAGGCAAGCCGTTAAAAGTACCCCGGTAGACGTTTCAATTGTGTGAGTTTGCACCTGACGGTGGATACAGCCACTAGCGTCATATTTAAGTCACCTGGTGAAGAAGCCTTCGTAAAACGTTTCATGCGATAACAAAGTATTTTAAACCCTCCGGTGGGTTACTCTACTAACCGTTCTAAGGCGGTGGTCCCGGTGTTAGTCTTACTCTTTGTTGCTTTGTGGTTTATTCTACGAGGCGATTTGTTTTATGTCTTCCCTTGTGTCATTTTGTTCTTGTGTTTTTCACAATATATTGTTCATCAAATCTCTTTCTTTCGGTGCCTTGGCAAGGCGTTATAAAAGAATTGGCTGTAGCCTGGATATTATAAGGCAGACTGCATGCCTAGTTATCAACCAAATCATTGTTGATGGCTATGCACAACGACCGCGGTTCTGGCCTCAGACTCAATAACGGTCTCTTCATACCAGTGGGTTGGTTCTTAACTATATGTCTTTGGCTTGGCCCGCCATGGTTCAACTACTGGTTTTCATTGGCATACTATAGAATTGGCCATGTGTACTCATCTGTGTTATCATAGCGATTAATTTGATTTTTTATGTTTTCGCTTTTATGCATCGATTGAGTTGGCAGCCTTTATGCGAACCAAATCTTTATGTGTTTCTGTATTAAGAGTAGCATCGAGACCCAGGGTGAAGTTGGCCGGTTGTAAAAGTGCTTTAACCCCCGGCGGTGGTTTATTCTACTGACTCTTCTAAGGCGGTGGTCCCGGTGTTAGTCTAAGTCTTTGTAGTTTTGTTTATTCTTTGAAACGATTTGTTTTAAGTCTTGCCTTGTGTTATTTTGTTCCTGTGTTTTTCAGTCCTTTTAGCATTGCGATTACCTCGCTTGGGGAAGATAGAGCTAATATTTGTGCTTTTCGTACGTTTGTTCGATTTGTGCTTGTTTGGATTTGTCGGTTTCTTCTTCCTCTTGGTGTCTGGGAAGGGCTACGGTTTGTGATTGTGGCACTCCCTGGACTTTTCTCTTACCTTTTTTTGTTATTGAAAAGTTTTTTTTCTATCATTAATCATGTCAGCAAACCCTCACTCATCAAAAATGCTATATAACTTATTTTTATTTATTTATTTACTTATTTTATTAGTTTTATATAATACTGACACAACTATAACGGTGAATAAAGCATTTGTAGAGACAACGGGCCGCAAACTCCACGACATAGTCCTAAAACGTTTCTAGAAAGCTTTAATGGTATTGTTTAACAGACCAGGGATCTGACGTCTCAGCAAGTTGTTTTTTGTTGAGTCCTTATCTTTGCTTTATTGTAGACTTTATCTGTAATTTATTTGTTGCCTGTAATTATTCATGGTTGAGTTAGAGGACCGAACAGACA